>JAOYNC020123536.1:0-26215 GCA_025802115.2 Bertia moriformis
CTGCTCGTCGGTCTGCTCATGAGCACGCACGGCGGCTTCTCGGCGGACGCGATCCGGGACATCGCGCTGCAACTGTTCCTGCCGGACGAGTGGACCAGCAATCCGGATCGCCTGGCCCGAGCCGGCGTTCCTGACGAGCACCGCGCCGCCCGCACCAAACCTGCCATCGCCTTGGCCGAAATCGACCGGATCATGGCGGCGGGCGTGCGCTTTGGCTGCGTCCTCGCCGATTCCGGCTACGGGTCCAGCGGATCGTTCCGTCAGGCGCTGAGCGAGCGCGGTCTCAATTGGGCGGTTGGCCTTTCGAAACGCCAGAATATCTACCCCGCCGATGTCGATTTGATCTTTCCTGTCGCCAAGGCTGGGAGGCCGCGAAAGTACAGCATTCCGGATCAACTGCCGATCTCCGCCGAAGCCGCCTCGGCCGCGGCCGAAGCCGCCACGGCCAGAGTCGTCTCTCGGAGGGCGCGGTGCGGCAAAGTCGAGCCGAATGGGGCGGCCGCTACCGCCCTCGCCAAGGTTCGCGCCATTCTTGGCCTCCATGACGGCCTGGGCGTCCTCGATCGAGCCGAAGGTGACGTATCCGAAGCCCTTGTACTCACCCGTCTCGCTGCAGCCGATTTCAGGTCAGGAGCGAGACAGACAGACAGAGGCAGAGACCGAGGGAGCAGAGTCAAGCAGAGAAAGGAAAGACGGGAATCAACTGACGGATCGGTCGGCAGCCTGATGGCCACAACCTCGCGGACCTCGCTGAAGAAGGCGCTCACGCTGTCCTGGTCAACTTCAAACGGAATGTTGCCCACAAAGAGGGTGTCGCTCGGGGGGCTGATCACGTCGCCGTGCTTCGAGGCCCGATCCGCGGCCCGGTCCCGAGGCTCTCTATCCTTGGTACCGCTCGAGAAGTCGAGATTAATGGCGCGGCCGTCGATCTCGCTCCCGACCATGGCGTCGAGCGCGGTCTGAGCCGACTTGTTGCTGTCAAACTCAACGTAGCCGAAGCCGCGGCTCCGGCCGTTCTCCTTGTGGGTGATGACACGGGCGCTCACGAGGCCCGAGAATGCGCCGAAGGCGTCCCCCAGGACCGAGTCGTCGACGTTCCAGCTGAGGTTGCCGACGAACAGGACCGAGCTCGGGTCGGCAGTGGAGGCGGACTGCTCCCCGCCGGCGGCTTCGGTCATCTTGGCGCGCTTGGCGTACGGCTCGGCCTCCTTCTCCTCGTTCTCGACCACTTTGCGCTTCTTCTGGTCCGCGGCGGCCGAGGCAGGCGCCTTCTTGGGCTTGGCCGACTTGACTTCTTCGTCTGAGTCCTCGTCAGAATCGGAGCCTTCGGCCGACTCGTCGCTGGAGTCCAAATCCGAATCGGAGTCGGAGTCGGATTCGTCAGAAGACTACGGACCGATAGCCGGTTAGCGGTGTGGGGCCGGAGCCAGATTCGAGCCCCACTGACCTCGACGACAGCCGCCTTCTTGACCGGGACGACAGGCGCATTCTTGACCGCGACAGGTGCCTTCTTGGCCACGACAGGTGCCTTCTTCACCTCGACAGGCGCCTTCTTCACCTCGACAGGCGCCTTCTTCACCTCGACAGGCGCCTTCTTCACCTCGACAGGCGCCTTCTTCGCCTCGACAGACGCCTTCTTGGGCTTGGTGGGCTTGGCCGGCTCCGAGTCGGAGTCCTCGGAGCCGGAGCCGGAGTCGGAGTCAGAGTCCCCGCTGGATTCAGAAACCGAGTCGGAGTCGGACTCATCAGAAGACTACGGATAGGCGGACGACGGTTAGACGGTGGGCTGTTTGCGATATGGGGACCGGAACGGGGAATCGCGGTTCACTGACCTCGACTGGCTTGATGGCAGTCTTCGCCGCGGCCTTGTGGCCGACCTTGGCCGGCTCCTCCTCAGAGGACTCGGCCTCGTCCTCGTCGGAGGAAGAGTCCGCCTTCTTCTTCGACTTGTGGACCTTGCCTTTGGAGACCTTGCCATTGGAGACCTTGCCGTTGGAGGCCGTGGCGGGGATTGACTTGCTCTTGGAGACCTTCTCGGCGATTGCCTTGGCGGTCACCTTGGCCTTGGCCTTGGGGGTCTGGCTCGGCTTGGAGATGCCGGCGGACTGGAGGGTGGTGGGCGGGTGCGCGGCGGCGGCGGCGGCAGTCGCCTTGGCCTTTTTACCTTCCTTCGGCCTGCCCATTATGATGCTGTTATGCTGCTGCGGGATGGATGTATGTAGACAGTGGTGGGTATCAGATGACGGCACCCAAGTCGAGGGATGGGTGGCTGGCGCGAGGGCGGAGGGAAGAAAGGATTTTGTATGGAAAAATTCTTGCCGAGATCAAGAGCTGCCGTGGCCTAGAGCAAATTTTTTTTCTTTTTCTACCCAGATAATAGTGGGGCGGTCTAATCTAATCGCGGCGGCGCTAGCGGGGAAATTTTTTTTTTCTGTTTACTTTTGGGATACTTTGGCGAGGGCGCACGTGGAGATATCGGAGCTCTCACCCGTTTCTTATCGAGTCTCGAGAAATGCCAGGCAGGCGCAGGGCAGGAGGGCAGAGCCGGAGCAGCTGATGTATGTACGGATGCAGGATACACCTTGCTTGCTGGTGTTGTGGTTCTATCTCAGCCGGTCAAGTCGATTCTGTCTCTCCTTTAGGGTTTGGATTAGCATGCCTCCGAGTCGGAATTTTTTTTTTTTCATGCCTTAACTCGGGGCCATGAATGGCGGCGGACTCGGGGTTCTCCAGATGGGCCTGGTTACACCACAGTGCGTACAAGTCGGCATGCGCTGATGCGCACCCTGGTCAGCCCTGCAGCCGGAGCGGCAGCAGCAGCATCTTTAGCAGCCTAACCACCACCACCACCACCGCCATCAGCATCACCACCACCACCACCACCATCAACCGCCACCACCAACCACCCCCCCCCGTCCTCCTCCTCCACCATGCCTACTCCCGAGTCGTCCATGTTCAAGGCGCAAAAGCCAACGGTCCCCCCCACCTTTGAGGGCGTCGACTACACCGACAGCGCGGCCTACACTGCCGCCCAGGACGCCGTCATTCGGGAGCAGTGGGTCGGCATGATGATGGCTCAGCTCGTGCGGGAGGAGCTGGGCAAGTGCTACGTGCGAGACCGGGCCAACCACTTGCAGAACTGCGGTCGGCTGAGGGGTGAGTTTGCTTCTGGGGCTGCCGGGGCTACCGGGGTCATGATGGCAGCTGGCCGGGCGGCGCGCGCGCGCGCGTGTGGGTGTGGGTCTGGATGTGCTGGTCGTGGTGCTGAGCTGACGCGGGCGCGGGGCGGCGGGGGGCAGACCGATATCTCGAGTTGCTCAGGTCGGAGAGGGTCCGGGGAACCATGTTCATTTCGCGCCACCAGCTTCCGGAAGCAGCGCGGCCTGGGGGCGGGGCGTGATGGGCCGCTGGGCGGAGATTTTCCGGACCGGCCGGAGAGAACTACCCCGATTCCCTGGGTGGTTGCAGTGGATATGGATCGATCGGACGCGGTTGGCCGGAGGAGGCGGTGCGCACGCGCCTGAGGGGGAACCAGAGAGGACGCCGCCATGTTCTGGGTGCTTATGGGGGATACGAGTGGGATGTGGCGGCCTGGACGGGACGACGCGCCCCTGGCTCGCCACCATGTTCCGGGTGTTGTTTATAGGGGATATGGTGGGATGCAGCAGATGGGTGACATGGTGTGCACCCGGGGACCAGAGAGAATGCCGCCATGCTCCGGGTGCCCTATTGATGGACCCCGGGGTGCACCATGCTCCGGATGGCCAGGCTGTATATGTGTAGTGTGGACTGGATATGGGCCGGTGCGCCGCCGCCGGGAGGACCACAACCCTCCCCCTCCGGCTCCCCGAATGCCCATCGAATCAATCGCAAGAATACAGTTCAATGGCCAATGCCTAAATTGAACCTTTCTCATCGAGTTCAATCAATCGGCCTGCCCATCAACTCGCAGTATCCGCCAGTTAGGCCGCGGATGGCGGCAACAGCAACCCGGCCGCACCGTGCCAGCGCTGCCAGTAGAACTCCCCCCCCACCACCCCCCTGGCGCAGAAAAAAAATAAAAGAACCACGAAACACCATACACCCGCTCACACTCATATCCCACGCACATTAGCAAGCCTCGTATCCCCTCCCACCATGATATGCCGACAGTGCCTCCACGGCGGCGTCACCGCGGCGGCCGCCGCCGCCAGCTCAAGATCCCCTCTCGTCCTCGTCCCCCGGCGCGCCTTCTCCCTCTCTCCCGCCCGCCGATCCGCCGCCGCCGCCGGCCCTCCTCCCCCTCCCCCATCCCCAAACCCGGCCGTCCCCCCTGCACCGGTCACCCCCCCCGCGGACCACCCGTTCGGCACCCCGACCGGTGCCTCCCCCCTCAAGGTGCCGGCCCGGCCCAAATCCTCCTGTCCGGCCGGAACCGTGCTCGTCGGGCTTAATTACCACAAGGGCCAGGACGACCCGGTCGCGCTCCCGGACGACCAGTACCCGGCCGGGCTGTGGCAGATCCTAGACCGGCGGGAGAAGGATGAGCTGGACGACGGCGGGGATATGTTCTGTAGGTTCCGGTCGCCCCCCGCTCGGCCGACATCTCGGCTGACCGCGCCCCGCAGCCAAGTCCAAGAAGCAGCGCAAGCTGGCGGCCAAGAAGACCCGCCTGCGCGAGGAGGCTGCCATCGAGAGCGGGAACGTCGAGCTGCTCGCCCCCAAGATCCCGCTCTCCCATCAGTCGGTCAACCTGCCGGGCGCGGACGGCGGCACGGTCGCGGACAACGTGCGGGCCGACGACGCCCGGGAGGAGCTGCGCCAGGCCATGCGCAAGGAGCGGCTCAACCACATCCGCGAGCAGAATTATCTGAGCACGCTGTAGGCGGCCTGCGCTGTGCTTACTTGGCTCGTCTCAAGTCTGGACCTGAAGCCGGATGGCGCAGGTATACTACGTCGCGAGTATACCAGCGGGTTATCCCCCCAGTCGGGCGGCCGCTGGTCGGACCTACCTCTGGTCAAGGCCGGGGTCGGGAACGAGGCCGGGCTCGCCGCCTTTCTCGCCGACGACAACAACTCGCACGATGCTCTCGTCCTCTGGGCCATCGACATGTGCCTGTCTCGTCGAGTCTCTGCCCTGTGTCTGCAGCAGAAGCAGGTGCTATGTGGTCGGGAGTGGTCAAGACGAGGACGGGGACAGGGACGGGGACGGGGACGGAGGGACCGCGCGGTGCGGTGCGACTTGGACGGCAGGTATATAGGTACGGGCCTTCAGCCCTGTCCAGGGCAGTGATGATGGCGGGGTATATTTGGAAACAATTAATCTCATTTCCCCCCACTTCCATTTCAGCTTCCGGTTCCCGCTCATATTTTCAACCCCGATCGCTCGGATCTACGCTGCCTGGCCCGGACAGGGCTGGTCAAGTCCGAGTTCAGCCTGGCCCAGCCCAGCCGAGCAATCAATCATCGTCCTCGTCATCCCTGTTGATGGACCGCAACTTGTTCTGTATCTCCTGCTTGATCAGCCGAACCTGGCCCTCAACCCTGGCCCTGAGGATCAGCGTTGAGATGTTGGCTAGCTCCTGCTGCTTCTGCTCCATCTGCTTCCGCAGTTCGGCGACGACTTCCATGGTGGCCCTGACCGCCTGCTGCTCGTCGCTCATCGCCTCCTCCTCCTCCTCGTCGTCGTCGTCGTCGTCATCATCGTCGTCGTCGTCGTCGTCGTCACGGCCGTAGTCGTCTTCATCTTCCTCGGATTCGGCCTCGTCATCCTCCCCGGCGGCGGCCGCCGCAGGAGTCGGCGCCGCCGTCTCGGCCGACATGGCCCCGGAAGCTGCCCCTCGGAGTGCCGGGTCGGCGGGGGTGGCGGTTTCCGGGTCTTCGTCGGACTCGTCGGACTCGTTGAAAGCATCCTCGAGTTCTTGCTCCAGCTCGCCCTCGTCGATGACCATGTGGTCGCCATTTGTCGTCGCCAGAGCGGCAGCGGCGTCGGCGTCGGCGGCGGCATCGGCGGGGACGGTGGCGGTGGCGGCCATGGCGGCGGCCGCCGCCATCATGGCGTCGTCGTCTTCGTCGTCGTCCTCGCCCTCGGCATCCTGCTCGCCGCCGGCCGGGTTGTCGAACGGGGACGGATCCGGATCCTTGGGCTTGAGTGCGGCCGGGTCGTACCAGCGCCACTCAGTGCGGGATGCGCGCCGGTCATCCTCGAGAAGCCTCTCGACCTCGGCCTCCTTGTCCTCGACCTCCTTCCGGCTGATGGTCTTGGCGAAACGCCGATTCACGCAGTCGTGCATCGGCGGGGTCAGCCCGTGCGGCCACCGGTTGGCCGGCTCGATGATGGACGGCAGGGGCGCATGCCGAGCCTCCTCCTCCTTGTTGATCTTCTGATAGATTAGCAGCATCTGGCAGATGTCGGCTGATTTCATCAGTGCCTTCTTGTCCCAGCTCTTCATCGCCTCGGTGACGGTGGGCAGGTCGACCAGAACGGCAGCAAATAGCTGCCCCCGGACAGAGAAGACGGCTCGTCTGGAGTCCTCAAAGAACCTCATGTACACCTCGGCCGGCTGGGGCCCGGCGGGGACGGGCGCGGGCGCGGGCGCGGAGGCTGAGTCGACGGAAGCGGCGGGGGCCGAGTCGGCGGGAGGGGCGGGGGCGGCCGAGTGGCCGTTGGTCATGGTGGTGACAGCGGCCGAGCGGCCGTTGGTGGTGGCGGTGGCGGTGGCGGTGGGACCGGCGGTGGCGCCACCGGTAGGCTGGTGGGGATGGCTGCGGGGAGGGGGAGGGTGAGGCCGAGCGTGAGAACGGTGGTGGTGGTTGTGGTGGTGGTGATGGTGGTGATGGTGATGGCCGTGGCTGCCGTTGGGGCCGGCCCGGTCTGGCGGCGGGTCGAATCGGTTTCCCTCCACGGCGGCGCGGAGGTAGTCGCAGTGCTCGCCGGGGAGCATGCGGATGATAAACTGCTCCTCGATGGTGGGATCGTCTTCGCGATCGCTGGCTTCCGAGTCGTAGCCCTCTCCGGCCGGCCGGTGGACGGGTTTGCCCTTGACCCTGAACTTGACCAGCGGCGTGTTTGGCGTGGCCGGGGTCATGATGCCGCGGATCCTGATTTTCTTGAGGGGCGGCGCCCACGAGCTGGCGCCGCCCTCGCCGACCGCCACGTCGTAGTCATCGAGCTCCTCGCTGGCGCGCTTGTTCGCCTCGACGATTTTCTTGGTCGGCTTGGTCTGTCGGCCAGACTTGGTCTTTGCGCTGAGGAGGATGGGCGTGAGTGGCGGCGGCGGCGGCGGCAGAGGCTGTTGTGGCAGCGGCGGCGGCGGCGGCAGTTGCGGCGGCAGCAGGGGGTGAGAAGGAGCCTGGTCCGCGGGGGTCGTGGCCGCCACCGACGGTCTCGTCTTGATTCTGATCTTGGGGGTCGCGCTCCGGATTGCGGTCAAAGGGGTGCCGGCTACGGCAGGCGAGGCAGAGGCAGACGCCGCTCCCTCGGCGAACGACGCCTGCCGGCTGATGCTGATCTTGAGCCGGGGCTTGTGGGGTGGCGCCCCG
The DNA here is from genome assembly GCA_025802115.2 of Bertia moriformis. Lineage (NCBI taxonomy): Eukaryota > Fungi > Ascomycota > Sordariomycetes > Coronophorales > Bertiaceae > Bertia > Bertia moriformis. The sequence continues at coordinate 7,522 of JAOYNC020123536.1, forward strand.
TTGACGGCCGTTTGGGGCATAATGAAATATTTCGGCCGGATAAGTTACGAATACGGGAATAGATGATACTGCGCAAAGGGGATGGAGGGGAAGGACGATGCGATGATAGGTCGATGAGGAATGCGAGGATGCGCCCAGGCGAGGATGCGAGGATGGGAGGATGAGGCGAGGGAATCGTGGTGAGAGGCCAAGTCCGAGCGCGCACAACAGGCCCGATTTGGGTGGTGGTCCAATTTGTGGTCGAGCCGGGTGGTGGTGGTGGGTGGCAGAGCTGGGGTTGGGGCGTGGCCGTGCGCGCGCACCACCGCGTTTGCGGTCACAAACGAGATGTGCGTCGCGGGAGAGCAGCCATCAGAGAGAGAGCCGGCCCAACAGGGGGGAGCGAGGGGGGCGCTGGGAGATTCGCTTGTCGTGATCGGTCCGTCAGGCCGGGCTGCGGGCGCGGCCGTGGGATGCGGCGGCGGGAGCAGCGGCGAGAGCAGCGGGGAGCCGAGCAAGGCAAGGCTGGCTGTGGGCGGAAAGGAGCAGCCGCAGACGGAGCAGACCGACCCACCCAGGTGGACTCGGCTTAGTCATCGCCATCACACAATGGGCCGACTGTCATGAGGGAGCCGCTGGCCTGAACCTCGGAACTGGACCATCTGATTTCCCTACAATCTCCATCCCTCGCCTGCCCCCGCTCGGGCGCTGTCTGCCGACGACAGAACCCTCTCTTCTCCCTCTCTCTTTTCCTCTTCGCTTTCTAGCCAAGTCAGTCGGACTGCCGGTTGGGAGCTCTGTGCCCGACGGCTTGCCAGGTAAGGAAGGGGCTGCTGGACTGGGCCACGGGCCCGCGATTCCTCGCCAGGTGGCCTGTGATACCGCCTGCTTCTTGCCCACCCCCCCCGCCGACGCTACCCCGCCCTGACCGGACCCTGAGGCTGATGTTTTCCAGCACTCATCTCATCTAGTTCACCCCATCCGGGACATTACAGACACCCAGAGAGCGAGAGCGAGGACGAGATAGAGAGAGGCCGAGAGAGAGAGAGCGCGAGAGCGAGCGAGAGCGAGAGAGGGAAAGAGAGAGAGAGAGCACATACGGGGGCCATCATGTCTCTGGATCTCGAAAAGCACATGGTCTTTGTAAGGCAGTCAGTCAGTCCCAGAGATATCAACCCCGCCATGACTGACCCTCATTTCGTGTTCTCCTGCCAGTATGGATCATACCACCACAACGCCAAAAATGTGGCAATACACATGATAGGGGTGCCCCTGATCTTCGCGTCCGGTCTCTGTCTTGCCACCCGCTCCGGCCCCCTGCTGCCCCTCCCCAGCTACCTGACGATCCCGCACCTGGGCCCCAACCTCGGCACGTTTGGCGCCCTCCTCTGGGGCGGCCTCTACGTGCTACTCGAGCCGGTGGCCGGCACGGCCCTGGCCGTCATCTGCCTGGCTGCCGCCGCGGCCGGAAGCTCCCTGATGGAGTCGGATCCGGGCCTGACCACCCGGGCCGCCGCCGGGGTGCACGTGGCTGCCTGGCTGCTGCAGTTCCTGGGCCACTGGGTATATGAGCACCGCGCCCCCGCGTTGCTGCACAACCTCCTCCAGTCCATTTTTTTGGCCCCGCTCTTCGTCTGGCTCGAGTTCCTGTTCATGCTCGGGTACCGGCCCGAGCTGCAGGCCCGGGTCCAGAGGGCGGTCGTGGTCCAGATTGCGAACATGGATAGGGCTGGGGCGGAGCGGGCCAAGGCCAAGGCCGGCAATAAGAAGGAGTAGGAGTCGGGGTACGAGTCGGAGCGGCGTCGGAGCGGCGGAGCAGGCGTCGGGGCAGGACGGGTGGCGGGACGGGGTGGGCTCATTTCGCTCTTATTTTCACCTTTACCTCTGCTGTCCTCTCCTTCCCCTCTTGAGGCTTTTTTTAATCGTTGGTGGTCAAGTTCTGGCTTGAGCGTGGACTGAGGCGGGAAAGGAGTGGGGACAGGGGTGGTGTGGTGGTGTTGGACGAGGAGGAGGAAAGCAGCTGAGAACTGCTGCTGCTGCTGCTGCTGCTGCTTCAAGCCATTCTCCGGCCGCCTGTTGGCTCGGTATCTCTCTACCACAGGCTCGCTGGGCGGGAGGCCGAATTTGTTATTTATATATGCATGGAGTTGCCGAGCTACTAGACTGGCTGCGTTGCCACCCTCGGGTTCAGTCGGGTGCTTGTTTATCACCATTTGTTTTTCAGCACCACCACCCTTTTCAGACCCGAGACTCGGGCATGCCGCCCTCTACAAATCGATTATAATCATGTACAGGAATCACGACTCGGCCCATGATCAAGCAACACAGTGATTTTGTTTCAATGAACAATGCTTATTATTTAGATAAACCGACCAAAGAAGCCCTCGGCGGAGGATTGGCCACCGACAAAAGAAAGATGCCTCGACAGAGGATTGGCCACCAAAAGAGAGGGCCCGATGGAGGAAAGATTGCGTTGGACAAATAAAAGGCCTCGGCAGAGGGATTTGTGGGTGGGGGTCAGTCTCCTGCGACGACAAAGGAAACATTGTCTGCTGACGGACGAGGGGTGGGCGGGCGCGGCCCGACGAAATCACAAAGGCGCACTTGCCGCCAAAGGAGAGGCCGGGTCTGCCCCGTACACCTATCCCGCACTCACCTCTCGGGTCGACATGTCGGCATCCTCATCATATCCACCCCGGCGACTCCTCCGGCATCGTCAGCATGGCCGGCATCGCCGGCATCGCCGGCACTGGCGGGGTCTGACCGTGTTCAACCGCTCTTGCGCCCGCGCAGGCGAATGAAACCTCGGTCTCGGTCGGACTCGGAGGATCGACGGCCCGCTGAATCCGCCGGGCGACCCGGACCACCGCGCCAGCCGCGTTGGCCAGGCCGGTGTCGACCCGGAGGATGCCCTTCTTCTTGTTCTTGTTGGTCTTGGTCTCGGGCCCTTTAGGCTGCGGCTGCTGCTCGGCCGGGTTAGGCAGCGGCTCAGGCCCAGGGCCGATGCGGACGTACCTCCCGTTCACAACGCGATACTGGGGCTTCGACCCCGCAACGGCCGCTGCCGCCGCCGCCTCCGCCCTCCTCTTCGGCCCCATCAGGCGCTCCTCCTCGAGCCTGGCCCGGTGGACCCGCTCCTCGTGGAGCTCGCGCACGCGCGCCTTTTCGGCCTCCAGCCTTGCGTACTTCTTCTCATCAGCCGCCCGGGCGTGCTCGATACGCTTCCTGAGCCTCTCGGGGAAGTGGGCGAACTCGGCCTGGCACCGGCTGGCCTCGTTGGCGCCAAGGCGGACGTGGCCGGATGGCGGCGGAGGCGGCGGCGACGGCGGGCGCTGCTTCGTGTCAAACCTGGCGTCGCTCGCCGGCTCCCGCACGAGTGTCCTGCTTCTGCGGCGGGGGCTGTCAGGCAGGGGGGAAGGGGGGGTCAGCTTTGATGTGTCAAGGTGGGTGCCGCCGGGCAGATCCGCCAGTCCTCGGGCCCGCCGCGGCCTGGGCTTGTATCCCTCAGGCTTAGGCGGGGGCACCGGGCCGCGGGTCGAGAGGTCATCGGCTTCGACGCCCAGAGAAGGCGTCGCCGTCGGCAGCAGCGGCGGGTCCCTGCAGCGACGGCACGGCCCGTTGACCAGTGCCTGGGCGGCAACCTCCTTACAGCGCTTGGCGGCCTTGCGAGTGCGGTCTGGGCCGAGCAGGCAGGTCATCAGATAATATTTGCCCGTGCCAGGCTCGGGCACAGATCGACAGCGAGTCCTGCGCTTCGTCGCGTGGCCGCAGCCGTAGGTGGTCAGTTCTCTGCACATGACTTTGGGATTCTCTTGACACTTTTTCTTCTTGTGGTGGGTTTGGTTGTCTAGACCAGCTAGACAAGAGACACCCGGGACAAGAAGTCTGAGGGCAAGAGATGATCAAGTCAGGGAAGTGTGCAGGAAGAACTGGGGGTGTTGAGGGGGGTCGGATATGTGTCTGTCAGTCCGGGACAGGACTTGGCAAGTCGGGGACTTGGCCGTTCTTATACCCCCAGGCTCCTGAAAGGAAAAAGAGAACAGAGCCGAGGCCAGTGCCAAAGGGAGACAAGGACGCGCGGCTTTGGAGAAACTGTGCCTTTGTGGCCCATAAAGGATGGTATCGGTCGTCGTTGTCCCGTATGCAACACAAAGGCGCCATCGCGAAGGCAGGATTGTGGGCTGAATAAGCCTCGAGAGTGGTCCAGGGGGAACCGTGCAGACACAGTATCAGGCTCCATGTCCCGGGACTGGAAGACGGGCAACACATTTCAACTCTCTGGCCCATGTGGTGCCGCCGCTTCGAGGCGCCGAACAGAAAGCAGACTGCTGCCGGATGTCAAGGCAGAGTATCCTGCTACATGGATGATCTCTTGAGGCGTTGAACAACCGACAGGGAAAGGCAGAGTATCCTGCTACATGGATGATCTCTTGAGGCGTTGAACAACCGACAGGGAAAGGCAGACGGAGTATGCTGCTCCTGTAAAGTTACTCCGTAAGCCTCATCGGTGGATTATGGGAAATACCTCACCAGACTCCGTACGATAAAGAGGCGCCAGAAAATGGACCACAAATGACAATGTGTACCTGAACAGCGAGCACTGCGTATACTGTACCGGACCCCACCTCCGGTCTATATAAATATCCAGGTATGCCGGAATTGGTCGCGTCCCAACCCCCAACCCTCAATTCCGTGCCCCCGTACCCCCATTTCTTGCTTGGATCTTGCCTCCGCCCAGATTGGCCGATCAGATCGGTCTCCCATCCCAGCCTCGCCAAGCTGAGCGCTCGATCCAGGCCCCCCGATTTCCATTCAACCCGCGACAGGCCCGTCCGCCATGTGTGACGGTCTCACTCCAAGCTGGCGAATCCGCCGGGTGGAAGAGACAAGTCCCAAAGAGGCGCGGTCATCTTCCGTCTACTCGGCCTACTACCCGGGGGCTCGGATCGACAGAATCCCGTCGCACGATCCCTATCCCGAGTGGGTCCCGACCGGCCTTGGCCATACGACCCGTCCCGAGGAGGCACAGTCCTCTGCCATCTTCCACCCGGGGCAGGAGCACTACTGCCACCCGGGTGCTCGGATCGACAGAGTCCCGTCGTATGATCCCTATCCCGAGTGGGACCCAGCGGTCCATGATCCTCGATCGCATCATGCTCAGACCCTGTACCCGCCCCCACCCGCTTCGCCGTTCTCGTTCACCTCATCCAACCCGTCAGTGAGACACGCCGCCGGGCATGGCATATCCGCGGACGTGGATAGGGACGCGGCCGGGAACAGGAGGCCCGCAGAGCCCCGGGCTCCGTCCCCGCCCCCTCACCCTATCATTAGGTACTCCGATACCCCCAGTACCCCCTCTTCCATCGAGTCGTCCCTCCTCTGCCCGCGAGCAGGCGGGTCGCCGTCGCCCTGGTGTCAGCAGGAACCGTACGTCCGGCCCGAGGAGCAGCAGCAGCGGCAGCTCCCGCGGTTTGTTATCGAGAAGCCTGCCGACCACATCTTCGCACCCGCCCCGCTCAGGGGCCACACTGCCTCGGCCGCGCTGAGGCTGGAGGGCATCGTGGCCAGGACCGAAGGCCGGCGGCCCACGATGGCGGCCGGGCCCATCCCCGAGCGCCGGCGGTACGTCGACGCGGCGACCATGACCGACCCCGCGCCCACCAAGAGAGACACGGCGGCGGCGGTGGCGGCAGCTGCAGCGAGAGCAGGCCCCCGTGCCCCCCGCCGCGCCCGCTACCGCGTCGAGAAGGCGGGCGAGGACTGGTTTGTCGACGGCCGCATGCGAGCCGAGATGGTCCGGATCGAGCGGCAGCGAGTCGAAGAGCAGCGCCAGCAGCAGCAGTGCCAGCAGCGCCAGCGACAGGACCGCGACATGGGCAGCGGCGGCAGGTCCACCGGGGCCAGACCCACTGCAGATGCCGGACCTGGCGCCGCCCGATCGGCGGCAGCCGAGTCTAAGCAGCAGAAGAAGAAGGTTCCCTGGTGGAAGATATGGTAGGTCTGTCCTCCCGCGGCTGGTGCTGCTGTGGCCCTGAGAAGGGTGTGCGCGGAGAGATGAGAATCCGAAAACCGAAGGAAAAAAAAGGAAAAAAGAAAACCCGAAAAAAAAACCGGCTGGGTAACTGTGGAGATGAAATCGCAGATGCAGCAGAGCACGATATTGGCGCGGGTCGCCATGTACGCAGGCTTCGGCGCTGCCGTCCACTCTGGCTGGTCAGCGATCTATTTCCTTTGCGCGCTACTGGGGACTTGGGGCCGGCGTATAGGAAATGCAGATACGCAACAAGGCACACGCAGGCTTCGGCGCTGTCGTCCACACTGGCTAGTCAGCCATCTATCTCATTTGTTCGCTATTGGGGACTATGGCGCGGATCGCCATGTACACGCAGGCTTCGGCGCTGCTGCCCACGGCTCGTCAGCGATCTATTTCCTTTGTGTGCGGCTTGGGTGGGGACTTGGGGACCCTGGATTTTCGACGCTGGCCTGGGTCGTTGCTATGTGGGCAGGCTTCGGCAGGCTTCGGCGCTGCAGTCCATTCTGGCCTTGTTGGCGGTGTATCTCTCCTTTGTTACATGTGGTCGTCTCCTTGGTGGTCCCTTTGTGGTCTCCTTTGTGCACAACTTTACTATTCTTGCCGGTGTAGATTGACCCCCGCGCTTGTGGCCCGGGGAAAGAAACACAGACCCCGAAATACCAAAAAAAAAACAAATAAATTGCTCTGATTACTCTCTGACATATTCTCCATGCTACTCTGGCAACGCTGCAACTGATACTACGTATTTCCCTAACCAATTGACTATGCCTTTTTTTGCCTTTTCCAGCCTGGCCTGGTGGCGCCGTAGATCAATCACTCTCCCTCGGCATCATCTTCCCCTCGGCGCTGCTGATCGGCGTTGATCCTCGGCATGGCTGAGTCCGCCATTGACTGTTTTCTCATTGCCAATGCCCCTTTGTGTTGTGCGCCTCACACAGACTTGTCTCCCTCGCCAGCCCTCCCTCGCCGGCCCTCCCTTGGCATCCCTCCCCGGCTATCTCCTTTGGCCCGCCACCTCTCTCTCAATATCATGATCGATGGTTGGTCGCCTATGATCTCTACCCGCCAGTGCGGCGGCCCACATTGGTTGTAGTTGATCGATCCGTGTGGATTGATTGTCGGCTCGTCCGATTGGTGCCGCATCTCGACCGGGACGCCGAAGCGGGGCGGGATGTACCCGTCCCGGCCAGCCACTGAGCGCCCTGAAAAGGGAGCACCTCTAGTGTTTCCAGCATGCATGCCCTGATCGGCATTGTGGTCCGGCATTTCTGATCATTGGTGGTGGAATGGCCACATGGTCATTCAAGGTTCGAATTTCCTATGGTAGATGACGGGCGCGAGCCGTAAGCCGCAAGCCGCAAGCCACGGGCCGGCCAAGGAAGCGACGCAAAGTCCAGTTTCTGACACTTTCCGAGGAGATCCAAAGTTCATCCGCTTCAGCTAGTCGCAGGGAGTTGGTTGTTTTTGGCGATCAAGTTTGTTCACTACGCCGCCGTCGGGATGTGGGTGAGAGTGCATGTTGTGAAATCGAGCTGGCTCTCCCCCTCCCTCTCTCTCTCGCTCTCTCTCTCGGCTGTCGGACACAGGTCAAGGCCTTCCAAGACTCTCCAATATTCCCACTGCAGCAGCCCATTGTGGGATCCTGGGCTGGGGGGGCAGGGGGCCAAGCCCAGGGGCACGCCCAGGGGTAGGCGGCCGGGCCTGCATGTCCGAGATATGTGACCATCGTGCCCGCGCGGAAAGTGGCACATGCATGCCACATGCCGACTCGAGGGCGGCAATCGTCCCCCGTGCAGACGCGTCTACTGCATGTTCACGCTATGCTGCCGGTCAACCATCCACTGGCAAGTCTTCAAGCTGGTCGGCCACTGCTCCCAGCGGCAAAGACATGCGGGTTCAGGCTCTGCGGCCGGGCCTGCCGGCCTCCCTGCCCGCCGCCGGCCTGATTGGAACTCGGAACTCCAGACTGCCGGCCGCCGTTGTCTGGCGCCGAGACAATCGGCGAGGGGTAGACTGGGGCCTGCGTGTGCAAGCCATGCTGGCCATCGTCATTGCGCCTGGAATCCGGAATCCCGCACTTCCGGCGCTCTTTGTCCAGGGGTGGGGACCGTCGGCGATGTTAAAAAGGTCTCGGCCAATTGATGAGAAATCGTCCACATTCTTCTGGTGGCCGTGCCTGGGTCATGTCTTCTGCGGCAGCGGCTCCGGATGTCGTCGGAATTCTTGAAGTGGCCATCGTCATATTAGTATTAGTGTCCGCTGCCGCAGACGTTGGTCCTCATTCTTGATCATTCTTGTATCGGCAACCCCCGATCCGTCGTCCTCTCGCGGCTGCAGTGACACATCGCAGCCAAGACTCAGCAAGAGGCTCCGAAAGAGCTGCCGAGACCAGGGACCCGCGCTCGCAATCCGTCGCAATGCGCACGTACTTCTTCTCTCCATGAGACCCCGAGAGAGCGGCCGAGACATTGACCAGGGGAGGGATCCCGCCGGGTGAGGCGATCGACACGAAGGGGGATGCGTAGGTGTGTGCACTTGCACCTGACGAACCTGGGTATATAATGGAGAGCCAAGTCCGGCCAGATCAGAGTATCTTGTCACCACCATCGTCGCCTCACTTTCACTTGCCCCCTCCAACACTCGCTCATTCCACTAGCCCTCTCTCGACGCCCACACCCCGCTCTCTTGGCCCGTCATCCCGACATTAGCACTCGCTTACTCCACCACCAGCCGACCCTCAGCCGCTCACTCTCAACCCACCCATCCATCCCCCTGTGCCGACCTTCTCACTGAACCCCCCTCCGCCACCATGAAGACCTCAGCTGTCGCCTTCCTTGGCCTTGCCCTCCTCGGCCGCGCTCTTGCGCTTCCGGCTCCGATCGCAGCCGATGGCGGGGTCGATGCCAAGCGGCAGACGGGGACAGATGGCCTGACTGATCTCTCCGGCACTATCGCGGGACTCGAGAGCAGCGTCGCAGGCCTCCTCGGCGGGGCAGGCGGGGGCCCTCTCAAGCGCGGCATCAACAGAAGCGATCTCGTTAGCGTCGTCAGCACGGCCCTCAAGAATGTCCTCAATGACAACTCCGTCGACGTTGGCGGCATCCTTGACAACAACAAGACTAAGCGCGGCCACAGCCAGAGCGATCTCGTCAGCATCGTCAGCACGACCCTCAAGAACGTCCTCAACGACAACACCGTTGACGTGGGCGGCGTCCTCGACAACAACAAGACCAAGCGCGGCCACAGCCAGAGCGATCTCGTGAACCTTGTCAGCACCGCCCTCAAGAACGTCCTCAACGACAACAGTGTCGACGTTGGCGGCCTCCTCAACAACAACGGCAAGACCAAGATCAAGCGCGGCATCAGCCAAAGCGATCTCGTGAGCATCGCCAGCTCCGCCCTCGACAACGTACTCAACGACAACACCGTCGACGTTGGCGGCATCCTCAACAACAACGGCGATGATGAGAACTACAAGCGCCATATGGGTGAGGACAGCCTCATCGCCGTTGTCTCAGATGTCCTCACCAACGTCCTGAACGACAACACGATCGATGTTGGCGGCATCGCGAACAACAACGGTGGCGAGGACGGCAGCTACTAGTGTCAGGGCCAGGTGGGGTGTCGCGTCTTGTCACTGGGGTGGTGGCCAGTCGTACCGTCGTGGAGAGGAGCCCGAATCAGTCTTCTTCTCCTTTCTCAGGAAATATTTTTACAGTTTGATTACTTTGTGCGGGGTGACGAAAGCGTGGGGGCCAAGGGCGGTTGGGGATGATCAGTTGTACCGACCGCTGGCCGCGGGATGGGATCAAAGCGAGGGGATTCATCAGACCAGGCCAGGTAGAATAACTCGATGACTAGTTTCGTGTGCAAACTTTCCAATCACGTGATCTCCCCCTCCGCTAGCTACTGTTCCACCCGGACTAGACCTTTTCTGGCGCCCGATCTATCAGTTCGATCCCCCAGCTCTCGCAGAGCCCCACGATGGCAACAACAAGCCGAAACTATCAAAATGGATCACCCGATATCGCGCGTAGACCAGCTGTTGGCAAATTTCGCGCTGTCCAATATCATGCTATTGGAACGGGGAATCAATCTCTCAGTGCGACTACACCGCACCCCAGGCCTGTCTATGCCCTATTGATGTGAGCCAGCTCGCTCCCAGCCCCCTACCTGCTCATGCAAAATGACCGGACCTGGTTTTCGGATTATTTCACCATCTCTATGTAGGATCTTGTTTACCTGGTTCCCGACGAGCAGCTACCAACTGCCCGCTCGCTCGTGGCCGGGTTGGGATTTCATGCTGCCGACGAGACCAGCCTGCCCATCGGTTTCACGTACAATCCCGTGGCGGTCTGCCACATGCTCGACGATCCCGATAGCGACGACGTGAAGAAGAGACCGCGGCCGCGCATGCTCGTTCTCCTGCCGCTCTCCTGGGCCGGGATAGCTCCGGATGAGCTGGTCAAGATAACACAATCCAGGCCGGCCCGGACTCTGTGGACGCTGCCCTGTCCGGTCATGTGCGCTGCCTGCCTGCGCATCGCATCCCATGAGCAGCGCGTGAGCATGTTGCGAAGCGAAACCATCTGGCAACTCGACTGTGCGGTTTTGGACACCCTTTTCGACACCAGCTACGATGGGGACTATGAGAAGACCACTCCTGAGGACCAGCCGTATGCGGAGAAGGAGGCGATGGAAATGCAGAGCGCGGCGAGGGAAATCCGGGGCTGGGAGTTTGCAAGCGACGAGGAGTGGATGAGGGATGTGCTGGTTGATTTTGTCATGGGGAGAGCCGACTTTGAATCCCTGCCTCATGCAACCTTGATAGATACCATGTGTCACTTCTGCTGGACGGGCGAGCAGGCAGTCGGTCGGCAGCTGCTCGTCGGGAACCAGCCTGTCCTTAGCAACCTCTCCCTGCCTGTCTGTCTCCGCCTGCCTGTTTTACTCTGATGTGAACAGAGTGGAGAAAACCATATATGGGAGGGGGTAGGGTTACTGGCGATGGTGGCTGACAAACCCTCTGCCGGCCTGACGAGGACGAACTTGCGCAGTCTGCTGGTGAGCTGGGCCCTGCTGGCTAGGTAACCACCCGTTTAGGCTGGAGGGATCCACAACAGCGTTGCCGAGGACAAGACAGGTTGCAGAGGACAGGACAGGATGCAGAGGACAGGACAAGCTGCAGAGGACAGGTTACAGAGGACGGGTTACAGAGGACAGGTCACAAAGACAGGTTCTCGAAGGAGGGCCGGGCGGAAGAAGACTGGTCGGGATCCTACCGGCTCATCCAAATAAATCGGTAACTCATACCGGCCTGAGCACCTACCCAAAAAATCTACTCACTTTTCAGCAAATGGATCACAGTGCCTCAAAGACGCTCGCGGCATTGGTCGTGTCCGCTATCCTTGCCGAGAATGGCATCGAACACGCCCTGATTGGCGGCACCGCCCTCAACCCCCTCGGCAGCACCAGAGCCACGGAGGACGTCGACTTGAAAGTTACCGTCGAGCAGGCCGGACTGCGTGAGGGCGTCACCAAGCTCCTCCTCGAGAGTGACGCGAGATTCTCGCTACTGCATAACCGGCTGCTCTTCTGCCCAGGTGATGGCGATCTTGCCGATCGGGCTCTGATTGAGATGCTGGCCACCGGCATGCTCGGACTCCCCAGCCGGCTTGTGGTGATCAAACTGGAGCAGAGTAAGCCGGCCCGGTGCCCGGCTCCCGGTTCCCGATTCCCAGCTTCCGGTTCCCCTCTCATTACCTCGCCCCCCACCTCTCTTCCCCCGTCCTCCGCTTTCTGTCTGTCCCCTCCCTCTCCCCCTACGGTCCCCGTTGTTGGGATATGATTCTAATCTTTCTCCTTACTCCCAGGCATCGTCCCCATCCTGGCGCCTGGACTGCTTGTCCTTACCAAGATCAAGAGATGTGTCCACTGCATCGGCAGCACCGGTCCGAAATCGATCAAAAAGCTCAACAGCGACCTGCATGACATCTTGTTCCTGCTGCGCTGGCTGGGTCAGAGGGGCCAGACTATCGACTTGGACGAGTACGAGACCGCTTTGGTGGACAAGCTGTACGGGGGTGTCAAGCTCCTCAAGACCCACTGGGAGGAGAAGGGCAGACTCAACACGTCGAACCTCTCGACAAAGTCCTTGAGGATGAGGATCGTGAGATAGTTGACAGACAGGCGGGCTTGGAGAACTGGGACTGGCAGGCACTGGAGGATAGCGACAGTGAGTTTGTTCTCCGTCGAGGGGCGGTCGGCGACGGTCGGGCCGGCGAGGTCAGCTTTTTGGCCAGCAGGCTGGCGATTCCTGTCTGGTCTAGTTTGCGAGCCAAAAAGCAACTTGTCCGACAATGCTGCGCGGGGAAAACATCTTCTGGGCTTTACCTCGCCGCTGCTGCCTGGGCAGCTGCCAAAAATGCATGGGTCTGGGTCTGGTATCTGTCACACCACATCGCTCGGCACATGAGGGCCAGCGTACCATCGAGCAGCGCATTCCTCCAGTGGCTGGATGGGATGTGGAAGGTGGAGTGGAGCCAAGAAGGGCGCGGTGGTTGCTGCTCCTGGCAGGCTGGGCCTGTCGGGCCTGTCGGGCCTGCCTTGATAGCGGGCGCACCGATCCCCACCGCCACCGGATCGACCAATCAGATCACGGCCCGCCGAGCTTCCCCTCCGCGAGCTCGACGCGAGAATGGTACCTGAATTGGAGCGACCCTTTCCGTCCACGCAGCCCTGCCTTGGCCGCCTGCACACGAGTATCCCCAGCCAGCCAGCCAGCCGCCTTCAAAGTCTTGCTTCGACTCCCTGACCGGCTCGCTCGCACCAACCACCACCACTCACCACCACCGCCACCACCACCACCACCACCACCACTACTACCACCACCTACCGTGACCGCTCCTTTTGTCGTCGTCAGGGTCCAAAGTCCAACCGACATATTCCGCCGTACTGCTACTTGCCTCGCTCCTTCCTCTGTCCTGCCCTGCCCGGCCCTGCCCTGGCCTGCCCTCCCTGATCACGCACGCAGCACAACACAACAGGCGCTGACCCGCGCCCGCGATCCACTGCAGGCCATGCTCGAGGGCAAACTCAATGAGGCCAGCCTCCTCAAAAAGGCAAGTCGAGCCGGACCCAGCCGAGCGGCAAATTGCAAATATACCTTGCGCTAATCAATCACCTACCACCAGGTCGTCGAGGCCATAAAGGACTTGGTCCAGGACTGCAACTTCGACTGCAATGACTCGGGCATCGCGCTTCAGGCCATGGACAACTCCCACGTCGCCTTGGTCTCGATGCTCCTATCGGTTGACTCGTTCGCCGAGTACCGGTGCGACCGCAACCTGGCGCTCGGCATCAACCTGACGTCCCTGACCAAGGTGCTGCGAGCCGCCCAGCCGGACGACGTACTCGACCTGTCGGCGCAGGACAGCCCGGACAGCCTCAACCTCAAATTCCAGAACTCGGGCCAGGACCGGATCAGCGAGTACGACCTCAAGCTGATGGACATTGACCAGGAGCACATGGGTATCCCCGAGACCGACTACGCGGCCACGGTGACGATGCCGTCGGCCGAGTTCCGGCGCATCTGCACCGACCTGATCGCCATGGCGGAGGCCGTCACGATCGAGACGTCCAAGGACGGGATCCAATTCCGGGCCGAGGGCGAGATCGGCAACGGGTCCGTCACGCTGCGGCACCACGTCGACGCGGAGAAGGAGGAAAACAGCGTGCAGATCCAGATGGGCGAGGCCGTCTCGCTCGCGTTCTCGCTCAAGTACCTGGTCAACTTTTGCAAGGCCACGGCGCTGTCGAGCACGGTCAAGATCTGCCTGTCGAACGAGGTGCCGCTGCTGGTGGAGTACGGGATGGGGGGCGGCAGCTTCCTCCGGTTCTACCTGGCGCCGAAGGTGGGGTTTTCCGGGTTCCGCCTCTTGATATTCTGCGTGATCCTTTTTCCGGTTTCCATTTTCCGTCTCGCATTCGCCCTTGTCCATTCTCTATTTCTATTCCCGTCTGCAAATCCGCTGCCGCCGCCGCCGCGGTCGGTCGGGGTGCGCTGTCTTGTGTCCATGGTTCTAATGTGTCGAATTGGGTTCATACAGATCGGAGACGAGGAGTAGCCGCCATCGCCATGGGTGGGTGCCGACGACTTGAGTATGTTGCAGGTGGGAAGGCCAGGCATGCCAGCTTTGCCTCCCTCCTGTCTCACTGTGGATTGGCTCGACTTGGGCCTTTTGGAGGGGAGAAGGGGAGCCGGAACGGGAGCCGGAACGGGAGCCGGAACAGGAGCCGGAACGGTAGCTGATCAAGAGGAGGAGAAGAGATTCTTGTATGGGCTGTATGTAAAGGGGGATATTGCGGCCATGCATGATCATGGACTTGAAGCAGTGCACTGACGAGTGCGGCCAGCCTACTATCCTGCTCAGCAGCCAGGCCAGGCCGGCCATCATCGGCCTCGGGCGCGGCAACATGTTTCTCATCTCGGAAATGCAGCAGCATCTGCTTCTGGAGGGACGGGCGGCCGGCCTCGGTGGGCGGGCAGGCACATGCTGGGCTTGTGATGCACTGAATGGGACTGGTGTCGTGGCTTGCTGCGCAGTCTGGCCAACTTGGGCCGAGCCCTCGGCAATCTTTTCGTCTCCCAGCGACTGGGCTGCAGCATCGGGCCACTGGCCGGGTGCACGGTCTCGGCGGGCATCCGATGGGCTTTTTGATTGCGTAGCCCCCCTGAGCGGCCAGAGCGGCCAGATGGATTATCCGGCATCGACCGAGTGCTCGCCGATCTACTCCTTTCTGCCGCTGCTGCTGCCGCCCTTCCGGGGCGCCGCCGATGCATCTGTCCGCCGTCCGGCACGGCCCTCTGGAGCGCTGACGAGGGCAGCTGATTGGACAGATCTGAATAATATGCTCATCTTTCAGGCCGCTGCGGCTGCCGATGCCGCTGTATGTATCCGCTGGTTGGCATGATTGGCTCGGTGGTGGTGGTGATGGAGAGTGCCGAGGGGGGCGTTCGTGCCTCTAATAAAAATAACCCGCCATTCTCTTCTCCCCGTCTCACCCACCCCACCGAGGGGGCCAGCCAATCGCTCGCTGAGCTCATCCCGTCCCGCCCGAGGCCACTGTGAATCAATCCGTCCTCTCCTTCTGCCCTTCCCTCTCCCCGGCCTATTCGTCTTTCTTTTTCCCAGACCTCTCCGTCTCCACACTGCCGAGCCAGCCATGTCCGACCACCGACGACCCGACCCAGTCATGTCCAAGCCCGACCCCGACGAATTTCCCATCCCAGAGACCCGCGTGCTCGCGGTCGCCAGCCATGTAGGGGGGTGGAGCTACTGCCCTCGGCGCGGCCGCGCGCTCCGCACCTGGGGGACAAATTTCGCTAACGCACGCCATCCGCCACCGCCAGGTAGTTTCCGGGTGGGTTTTGCGCCGCTGCTGTCCGCCCGCCCGCCCGTCCGCTGCTGGCAGGCCGACATGACAGCGTGATCGACTGGCTGTAGACCGGAAATTAAACAATGGCCAGGCGGGTACGCGCGACAGGAACGTCGGAAACAAGGTCGCCGTGTTTGTGCTTCAGCTGCTGGGATGCGACGTCGCCGCCCTCAACACGGTCAATTTTAGTGCGGGCTGTCCCCTGCTTTTTTCTGCCGCTTTCCCCCTGCTCCCTCTGCCCCCTGCCCACTACACGCAACGCCCTCTCCCCCCCCCCACCACACGCAACCCCCCCGCATCTAACGCGGCTGATATGTAGGCAACCACACCGGCTACGGCCGATGGACGGGCACCAAGGTGGCGGCCGACGAGATCTGGGACCTGTACGAGGGGATGCGGCAGTCGCGCCTTGACGACGCGGACATGATGCTGTCGGGCTACGTGCCGAGCGCGGCCGCGGTCGAGGCCGTCGGCCGGATCGGGCGAGACCTGCGGGGCAAGAAGATGCGGCGGGCGAGCGGCGGCGGCGGCGGGGGCGTGTTCTTCTGGGTGCTGGACCCGGCCATGGGCGACAACGGCCGGCTCTACGTGGCCTCGGAGGTGGTCGCCGCCTACAAGGCGGTGGTCCCGCACGTGAACCTGATCGTGCCGAACCAGTTCGAGGCGGAGCTCCTGTCGGGGGTCGCCATCACCGACGTGGCCTCGGCGGCGCGGGCGGTGCAGGCGCTGCACGACATGTACGGGGTCCCGCACGTGGTCATCACGTCGGCCAGGCTCGGGCCCGCGCCGGCCGGCGGCGACGCGGCGGCCGCGGCAGGGGCCGCGAGGGGGACCGTGGCCGCGGCAGCGCTCAGCGTGGTCGGGTCGACAATGCGGCGGTCCGACGGGCGGGCGCGGTTGTTCCGGATAGACTTCCCGGTCATCGACTGCCACTTTGTCGGGACGGGCGACATGTTTGGCGCGCTGACGGTGGTCAGGATGCGTGAGGCGGTCGCGGCGGCGGGCCTGCTGGACGAGCCGTCGTGGGTAAGCGCGGACACGGTCGGCCCGGTCGAGCTCCCGCTCGCCAAGGCGGTGGAGAAGGTGTTGGGGAGCATGCACCGCATCCTGGTGGCCACCAAGAACGCCATGGAGAGGGCGGAGGCGGAGAGAGGGGGAGAGGGGGCGGAGGGGGAGAGGGAGGGGGAGGAGGACGCGGCGACGCGCAGGGTGGTCATGGCCAGGGCGGCAGAGATCCGGCTGGTGCGCAACACCGGGTTCCTGCGCCGGCCCGAGGTTTTGTTCACGGCGGAGCCGATTGACTGGCCTGCCTAGTCCATAGCTGTCTTGTCTAGACATCGGTCCGGTCTTTTATTTATCTGATCCAATCTATCGACCGGTCGCATGCCAGGACCAGGAGTATCGCCATCACGCCTTGCCGGTGCTCCCGAACCCGCCGGCGCCCCGCACAGTGACCTCGAGCTCGTCGACCTCGACAACGTCGGGGGTGTAGATGCGCTCCAGCACGAGCTGGGCGACGCGGTCGCCCTCGCCGACTGCAAAGTCCTCCGGGCCGTGGTTGAAGAGCAGGACCATGAGCTTGCCGCGGTAGTCGGGGTCGATGACACCGGCGCCGGTGTCGATGAAGTGCTTGGACGCGAGCCCGGAGCGGGGCGCGATCCTGCCGTCTGCTGGGGTTAGCCTAGGGGGGGTGGAGGAAAATAGAAGAGGATAGATGGGAGGGGGGCAGGAGAGAAGAAGAGAGGGGATGGGGGGTAGGAGAGAAGAAGAGAAGGGAGGTGAGGAGAGGCGAGGGGAGGGGAGGAGAGGGGAGGGAACGAGAGAGTAGGGGAGGGGAAGAGAGGAGAGGAGAGGGTATGAGGAGAAGAAGGGACAAGACGGACAGGTGCCGGGCGGCACAGCAATGGCGAGGCCCGTGTCGACGAGGACCTTGCCCTGGGCCGGCACGACGGTCTCTCGCGCGGCGTAGAGGTCGTATCCCGCTGCCAGGGCACTGCCGCGGGTGGGCAGGCGGGCCCTGTCGTCGAGCTTCTTGACCTGGAGGGGCGCGGGGCCGGCGAGGTCGGCGAGGTTGGCGACGGGCGGGGCGGTGGTCTCGGTGGTGGTGGCGGCGGCGGCGGCGGTGGGCTCGTCGCTGGTGGGAACGGTGGTGGCCTTGTGTCGCTTGGCTGGCGGGGAGGCCGCGGGGGGGGGCGCGTCCTGATCCGGAGACATGGTGTGGATGACGGAGGGGTGGGGGAGGGTGTGAGGGGGAAGAGGGTGTGGTGGTGGTGGAGGTAGCAGTGGTGGTGGTGGAGGTCGCAGTGGTGGTGGAGGTAGTAGTGGTATAGTAGGTAGTGGTGGTGGAGGCGGTGATGCGGGATGTGGATGGTGGGGATTTAGGCCCGCCGAGAAAGGAGAGGGCGGAACGACGCAAGGGAGGGGTTATATCGCGCAGTGAGCGGGCCGTAGAATCAGTGGGATTTCTAACTTGTACTAGGAAATCAATTATAGCGACCTTGAATTTTTGAGGTACCCCTTGTCTGAATATAGAGAAATAGAAATCTCACCCACATTGAAATGTCCTGACCCAAGGACATTTTTATTCTCCATTCAAATCAAGGGCAGCAGACGATGGTCGACCGACGGCGGCAGCGGCAGTGGAACTGCATTGGCGGCGGATATGGCGGCTCTCCCGGAGACAGTGCCAGATGCCGGCCTGCGCGGCCGCGCAGCGTGCGCCGATGCTTGTCAGTCCGGGTATATCAGGTTGAGGGTCGGGCCGGGGCCCGAATGGGCCGGGCCGGATGTAAAATAGAACGATTATCAGCAAGAATGTCGAGTATCCGGGCCCAGACAGAGCTAGAGAAGTTGTTCAGCTACGGCACGCACGGCACGAAGATGGGGGTGGCAAGCCCCGGGAAAATGTCGTTATCATCATCATCGTCGTCAACACTCCTAAGCCCTCCCCTCGAGTTGTCCAGTTCTCCCTCTCTCTCTCAATAACAACCGCCTACTGACGGGTGGTCGCGACCCGACGGGGACACATGGCTATTCAACTGCCCTTGGGAATCTACCAAGCGCCTCTGGCTCGGGTCCGCAGGGTGGGCACCGGGCCGTCCGGCCCCCTCTCAGTCGACCATATACGAAAAGGACAGCTGCCAGAGCATATATGATCACGAAGCGACCCCAATCATCCAATTCGGCCCCGGAACCTGACAGGCGCTGCTGACCCGCGGTTCAGGGTGGCCACCTGGCCGCCCG
>JAOYNC020123634.1:0-26527 GCA_025802115.2 Bertia moriformis
CGTGGACAAAGAGTTGACAGCAAGTGAGCGCAGCAGCTTTGCGGATTTCGGGGTCGGCGGCCAGCGTGCTCGCCCCCCCCGTCGCCCCGTTGCTAGCTGTCTCCCGCTGACCATCGAACCGCCGCAAAGCCACAAGGCCATCATCGCATACCTCACCGCAAACGGACTCGGCCAGAGCGCCGCCACCCTTCGGGAAGAGACCAAGCTCACCGACGGGTTCGACGACGCGACCGCCAAGAAGTATGAGGGTCTTCTCGAGAAGAAGTGGACCAGTGTGGTCCGGTTACAGAAGAAGGTGAGAGAGTGGAGGTGAGAGAGTGAGAGAGTTGCCAGATGGGAGGGCGCGGAGGGGGCCAAGCGGGCCGGGCCGGCCGAGAGGCCCGGGGCGGAAGAGCGTGCCCTCACTTGGAGCCGGACAGATGAGAGAGAGAGAGAAAAGAGACAGAGAGAGAGACAGACAGAGGCGCCCTCAGCTCACCATAAAACACCCGTATCCAGATCATGGAGCTCGAGAACCGCAACACCGCGCTGCAGATGGAGCTCGATACCACCACGCCGCTGTCCCGCAAGTCCCAGGACCCTGTCGGCTGGCTGCCCCGGTCGCCGCCCCGCCACACGCTGCAGTCGCACCGCGAGGCCGTCACCAGCGTCGCCTTCCACCCCGTCTTCTCCTGGCTCGCGTCCGGGTCCGAGGACTGCACCATCAAGGTCTGGGACTGGGAAACCGGCGAGCTGGAGCGCACCATCAAGGGCCACACCCGGCCCGTGCTCGACCTCGACTTTGGCGGCCCGCGCGGCGCCACCCTGCTGGCCTCGTGCTCCAGCGACCTGACCATCAAGCTCTGGGACCCGGCCGACGAGTTCAAGAACCGGCGCACCCTGCCGGGCCACGACCACAGCATCAGCGCCGTCAAGTTCGTGCCCTCGGGCGCGGTCGGCGCGGGCGCGGGCTCGTTCTCGGCCGCGCTGGGCGCGTTCTCGGCCTCGAGCGTGGCCGCGGCCGGCGGCAGCAACATCCTCGTCTCGGCCAGCCGCGACAACACCCTCAAGATCTGGGACGTGTCGACCGGCTACTGCCTCAAGACGCTGCGCGGCCACGCCGACTGGGTGCGGGTCGTCACCCCGTCCTCCGACGGCCGCTTCCTGCTGTCCGGGTCCGACGACTTCACCGCCCGGCTGTGGGACGTCGGCTTGTCGAACCCGGAGACCAAGACGACCCTGGTCGGGCACGAGCACCGGATCGAGTGCGCCACCTTTGCGCCGCCATCCTCGTACCAGTACCTCGCGCCCCTGGCCGGGCTGAGGAGGCCGCCGCCGCCGTCGAGCACGGCCGAGTTCATGGCCACGGGCAGCCGGGACAAGTCGATCCGGCTGTGGGACGGCCGCGGCACCTGCATCAAGGAGCTGATCGGGCACGACAACTGGGTCCGCGGCCTGGTCTTCCACCCGGGCGGCCGGTTCCTGCTCAGCGTCTCGGATGACAAGACGATCCGATGCTGGGACCTGTCGCAGCAGGGCCTGTGCACCCGCATCGTCAAGGACGACCACAACCACTTCATCTCGTGCCTGCGCTGGGCGCCCTCGGTCGTCAAGGAGACGGCGGCGCCAGCCAACGGCGAGGCCGGCGCCGGCGGCGCCGCCAACGGGTCCAACGGGACGCCGACCCGGCAAATAGGCGCGGGGCTGGCGCTGCCCGCGACAGAGGTGCAGATCCGATGTATCATCGCCACGGGCAGCGTGGACATGAACGTGCGCGTCTACGCGAACTGACGGGGGTTGTTCCGATTCCATGTTCCGCTCACGCGTGCTCGCCACCGCAACGGCACACTGCATACACGCACACGCGTGCACTCGGCCCGATGGGACCTCGACCGTACCGAAGCGGCAGGCTCGCCGGCCAGAGTGCTTGCCGGCGGCGACGGGGAGTGGGGTGGAACGGTGGGGGCAGAGGAAAAGGGGCAGAGGAGTGGAGGGGTACAAGAGTCGAGTCGGGGTGGGGAGGAGCGCGGCGTGGGGAGGATGGCGGCAGCATGGCAGGCGTTTTGCGTGGAGTGATCCGGAGGTCTGGAGGGGTGGACGGCGGCGGCGACCGAGGAATGTCCGAGCAGTGATAGGTACGGGCGCCGGTGCGGGGGGCCGGTGCGGGGGAACCGGCCGGGACCTAGGCCGAGGGCCAGTGCCAGGATCAGAAAGCGGAACCCAATCTTGTTGCGAGCGAGAGGGCGGGGCTCCACATCTGGCCGGCAGCAGGAGCGGAGTCAGTAGATATCAGTAGTTCTGGCGTTACAAAAAAAATACCAGCCTTCGTTGAAACACATTGGGGAATAATGTTTTCCTGTCGGTAACAGTTGCCATTGGGGATATGATTATTTTCTTGTCGGTAACACTTGACGGCGCCGACTACTCCTTACTCTTCAGTCTGGGAATGTCTGTCAATCGCTTGCACGCCCGAGCTGAGTTCTCTCTATCCTTTAGGGTCGATCAGCCCTCTCGGCTGACAGATAATCTACCAATACCACGTACCTGAATTATCTGGCCGTCTTCCATCACTCATCCCCGAGTCGAGTCCATTCGATTAATAGATACTTTGTTCGCGAAGCTGGATACTTCAGCCTGACTGCTGCCCACTCTGGACTGGCGGGCATGGCTATGGTGCTGCTTGCTGCATCACACGTGGATCCGTCCCTCGCGCATATATATAGCCACGTCCATCCCATCGAGGTCCGCACAGCCAACTGTCATTTTCTCTACTCTTACCATCAGCTCTCTTGAGGACCTTCTACTGTCGATGGTCGACCCCACTTTTGCGCCCCCCCTTGTGCCTGGCTGCCTGGCTGCCCCCTCCCTGTCACACCAGAACCAACCGGCGGCGGCGGCGGCGGTCCGATCTACTGCTCGGGTCCCTCCCTCACGCCAGAATCCCTCGCAGCACCCTGATCTGCTCCTCCACCCCGGCCCGGCTCGTGCCCCCCTTGGCGGTCCGCATCTCCACGCTCTTGTCGTAGTCGGAGCAAACGGCGGTCGCGTCGTCGCCGAACCGGCCGTCGACCGCGCGCAGCTGCGCCAGCGTGAGCCGGCTCATCGGCACGCCCTCGGCCTCGGCCAGCGCGACCACCCGGCCCGAGATGTGGTGGGTCTCGCGGAACGGGACGCCGCGCCGGACCAGGTGGTCGGCCAGGTCGGTCGCGAGCATGCTCGGGTCCAGCCCGGCCCGCATCCGGTCGGGCCGTACCGCGAGCGTAGCGAGCACGCCGGTCGCGATCCGGATCGAGTCCGCCACTAGCCGGACGTGGTCGCGCATCGGCGGCACCGACTCCTGCAGGTCCTTGTTGTACGTCGACGGCAGGCCCTTGAGCGTCATCATCAGGCCGGCCATCTGGCCGAACGCGGTGCCGGCCTTGCCCCGCAGCAGCTCGAGGCTGTCGGGGTTCTTCTTTTGCGGCATCAGCGAGCTGCCTGTCGAGTACGCGTCCGCGAGCCGGACGAACCCGAACTCGGCCGATGAGTACACGATCAGGTCCTCGGCCCAGCGCGAGAGGTGGCTCATCAGGCCGGCGCCCCACTGCAGCGTCTCGACCACAAAGTCGCGGTCCCCGACCGCGCCCATCGAGTTCCATAGCAGGCCGTCGAACCCGAGCTCGGCCGCGATCGCGTCGCGGTCGATCCCGAACGGGTTGCCGGCCAGGGCGCCGCACCCCAGCGGGCTCCGGTTCACGCGCCGGCTCACCTCGCGGAGCCGGTCCAGGTCGGCGGCGAGCGCCATGGCGTGCGCCAGCAGCCAGTGGGCCCACCGCACCGGCTGCGCTGGCTGCAGGTGCGTGTACCCGGGCATGACCACGTCCACCTCCCGCTCGGCCCGGTCGGCGAACCCGGCCAGCAGCTCGACCAGGTAGCCGTCGATCTCGCGCAGGCGAGCCCGCAGCCAGAGCCGCATGTCGGTCGCAATCTGCTCGTTGCGGCTGCGGCCCGTGTGCAGCTTGCCGGCCACGGCGCGGCCGATGATCTCGCCCAGGCGCCGCTCGTTGGCCGAGTGGATGTCCTCGTCCACGCCGGGGACCAGCACGAACTTGCCCGAGTCCCACTCGGCCTCGACGGCCCGGAGGCCCCGCTCGATCTGGCCGAACTCGTCCGCGGTGATGACGCCGGCGTGGGAGTTGGCGCGCGCGAACGCGATACTCCCGAGGATGTCCTCCCGGAAGAGGAACCGGTCCTCGTGGATGGACTCGTTGAAGGCGACCATGAGGGGGTCGAGGCCGCCCTCGAAGCGGCCGCCCCAGAGGATGGCGGATGCCGAAGAGCTGGGCGGGGGAGGCATGCCGGATGCCGAAGAGCTGGGCGGGGGAGGCATGCCGAATCGATGGCGGGCGTTGGGGAGGCGCAGAGCGGAGCGAGAAAGCAGAAAATCCCTAGTTGTCGAGTCACGATATCGGGATGGGTGCGGGGTCTCCCAAATATGATCGGTGCGCATCTTATCAGGAGGCTCGGCTGCTCCCTTATCGAGCCACTAGCCAGCCAGCGCCGCCACTAGCCGCCCCCCCAGTAAGTAGCAAGTAGCACGGCATGCCGCAGAGCCCGGAAGGTCACGAGAAATGAGAAATGAAATGCATGATAGATGAATGCTCCTGTCAGTTCTGATTGATACTGCGTCGCTGCCCAGGCACGCGGCACTTGTCAAATCGACCAAGGATCCCCCCCCAGAGCGGCCTTCTCATCGAGTGCGGGATCTTCCGAGCGGCCTAACTGATGTAGTATACTTGGTAACTATCCCACCAATCGGAGCCGCACGGCCGGAGCTGCCAGTCCGACCAATGAAGCAATGACGGAGCTTGTATACCCGCAGATGGAGGTGTCATTACCGATCACGGCCTCGGACATGCGGAAGGATTCCCTCTCGACCGCCCGGTCAACTTATTACAAGACGGGCCTGATCGATTTCAAGCTTCCAGGTGGCGAGCTGGGGTGCTCAGACCCGACGTGGCTAGCTCTTCGATTTCATGCGTACGCGCTCCCGTGGCTTTCCTGTTAATTTTGGCGTCGATTTATTTACCTGCCGGCTTCGTCCGGCTGCTTCTTCAGCTGCCCTTCATTTCCGAGCCGGCTGCCTGCCGTCTCTCTCCCTGCTCTCCCGTGCCAAAAAATAAAAAAAAGACCGCGGATAGCGAAAAGCGGAAGGCGGAAACCGAAACGGGGAAAGCCACTTCGCCCTGAAAAGACCACCCTGGAAATACCGGATCCGCCCTGTCTCGCCTGTCTCGTCCGTCTCGTCCTTTCCTCCCTGTCCGCATGCCCTGCCCGTCTGTCTGTCTCACCTGACTGCCCGCCCCGCCCGTGCTACCTGTGCTACCTGTCCCGCCTGTCCCGCCTGTCCCGCCTGTCCTGCCCCTCATACTCCTCAAGCCCCTCCAGCCCTTCATACTGCCCCCCCGTGACGCCCCGTGTCTCAGCCGCTCGTCCGGCCGCGTTGATAGAGAGACATGTCCTCCCCAACGGGCCATGCTACCCAGCCGCCCCTACTTTTCACCGGCAGGACCCTTTTCACCGGCAGGACCCTTTTCACCGGCAGGACCCTTTTCACCGGCAGGACCCTTCTCACCAGCAGGAGGCTGAAGCATCGACGTGACAAACTGGCGCCGCCGCCCCGCCGCTTCTGCTGCCTCTGACGTGGCGCCCCTTCCCGGCCCGCCGCCCCACTCCACACTGCCCCCGTCGCCCCTGCCGCCGGCGCCGCCGCCCCGCTTCAAGAAGAAAAAGAGAGCCGAGGCAGGATTCGGCTCGCATGGATACCAGGAGGATGTATACCGATCGTCGGGAGGACAAGACTTACTGGCACGGACGTGGTCATTCACCCGAAGCGGTGCACTTGGCTCGCCCGATTCGCCCCCCTGCGCTCGCGCACATTCGGAAAGTCTCACACGACGCGGCCAGCCGGTGCAATGGAAGAAGCAAAACGTCAAGAGTGGCGAGGAAGGAGTGACGGTCACACCCCCCCGAGCCGGCCGCGCAATCCACCACCAATCCGAGTCCCCCAGGCTCAGCGCGCCCGGCGGGCGTCTGATGGCGACGTGCCCGCCTCTGGATTGGCCCGAGTCGGCAGCCCTCCGGTCAATTCTCCCTCACTCCATCCCTGGGTGGGATGGCATAGCCTGATCGGTTTCGTCGGGGGTGGTCCATATATATATGTCCTCCCTTCTCGTACCTCGGCCTCTCTCCTCACTTCTCTCTCCATCTGTTGGCTCTTCGATTTTCTCTTTCTCCACTCCGCTCTGAACTAGTCATCCCGCCCGAAAGTCCCAATAGATAAAGCAGCCAGAATACCGACCATGAGGATCCTCCTCGTCTGCACCGCCCACAACTCCCTCTCGCAGCGGCTGCAGCTGCTCCTCGCGGCCGACCATTATGTTACAGTCGAGTATGCGCTCTCGGCCGATATTGTCGTCGAGGCGGCCCGGCTCGCCCGGCCCCACCTCGTCATCTGTCCCTTCCTCACCACGCTGGTGCCCCGCGAGGTCTATACCCGCTATATGACTCTGATCGTTCACCCGGGCCCGCCGGGCGACGCCGGCCCCAGCGCCCTTGATTGGCTCCTCATGGGCGACGATGGCGAGACGAGCGACGCTAGTCAGCTGCTGGCGCGAGAGAGCGGTGGCGGCGGCCTGGCCGGGCCGGGCCGGTCCTGCTGGGGCGTCACCGTTCTCCAGGCCATTGAGGAATTCGATGCCGGCCCGGTGTGGGCGTTTGAGCAGTTTCCCGTCAATATCGATGAGGCCGGCCTCACCAAGTCGACGCTGTACCGCGGCGCCGTCACCCGCGCCGCCATGGTGGCCTGCCTAGCCGCCATTGGCAGGATCTCGGCGGCAGCAGCGGCGGCGACGGCCAAGGAACCGGGAACAGCCACCCCCTCGGCGACCATGGCCCCCTGGGACCTGATCGGCCCTCATCTCCAGGCCAAGCCCGAATTCTGCCTGCTCTCGGTCACGTCGCTGCGGCCGTTTGCCGGCGGCAGGACCCGGCGTCGCCCCCTGCTCAAGGCTGCCCAGCGCGATTTCGACCCGCGCCGCCACGGCTCGGTCGAGATCTCGCGCCGCATTCGCGCCGCCGATTCGCAGCCGGGCTGCCTCAGCTCGCTCTTTGGACCTGGCCTGTACCTTTACGGGGGGGCTATCGAAGAGGGCCCGCAGGTGGCGCCCCCGGCTGGCCGGCCGACCGAGCCGGGAACCGTGATCGCGGTCCGCGACGAGGCCGTGTGCATCGGCACGCGCGACGGCCGGGGCGTCTGGATCACCCATCTGCGCCGCGTCAAGCGCAAGACGGACACGATGCTGTGGGTCAAAGTGCCAGCCGCGAGTCTGTTGGCCGAGATGGGCCTGCTGGGTGGTGGCTGCTCCCTGCTGCCGGCACTGCCGGCCAGCTTCGCACCGGCGCCGTACTCCACCTTCCAGGAGATTCGCATCGAGTACGAGACGCTCGAGCAGGGCCGGCGGCGCGTCGCCTATGTCACTTTCGACTGCTATAACGGTGCCATGAGCACGTCCCAGTGCGGTCGACTCGCCGCCGCGCTGTCGTCGGTTCTCGCCGCCGCCGGCACCGACCCCGCCCCCCTCGCGGCCGTCGTCATGCTGGGCGGGCCCGCGTACTTCTCCAACGGGATTCACCTCAACGTCATCGAGGCCACTTCCGACCCCGGGTTTGAATCGTGGGCCAACATCAACGCCATCAACGACGTGGCGCATCTCCTGCTCTCAGACTTCCCCGCCCGCGGGGTCGTCACCGTGGCGGCGGTGCGCGGAAACGCCGCGGCCGGAGGCGTGGCCCTCGCGGCAGCCTGTGACGTGGTCGTCGCCGGCGAGGACGTGGTTCTCAATCCGGCCTACCGCGGCCTGGGCCTGCACGGCAGCGAGTACCATACTGTCTCGTACCCTGGACGGTGCGGCACCGACAGCGCCCGCCGCCTGATCCGCGCCATGACGCCGCTGTCGGCGCACGAGGCGCACCGGCTCGGCCTCGTCGATGCCGTCCTGCCCGGGCACGGCGCCGGCCTCGACACTGCCGTCCGGGACCACGTCCGCAGCCTGCTGCAGCTGGTCTCAACCAGGGCGATCGGCCAGTGGAAGCGCAATCCCGGCGTAGACGTTTCGTCGGCCGGCCTGTCGCGCGCCCGCATGACTGAGCTCGCCGAGATGAGCAAGGACTTTTGGAGCGCTCGCAGCCTGCGCTACCACTCGCGCCGGCGAGACTTTGTGCGCAAGGTGCGGCCGGCCCGCACGCCCCTGCGGTTTGCCCTGCACCGGCGCGGTCGAGGCAGCGGTGTGGATGAGGAGGAGACGGATGAGTTTGACCAGGTGGACCTGTATGAGGACGCAATTGTGAACCGGGTCAGAGATGAGGCGATAGCGGTGACGGTCGCCGCTGCCGCCACCGCCGCCGCCACCGCTGACAGGCGCAAGGTCTCGGATATGCCGGCGGGGCCGGCGCCGTTGGCGAGGCCCGCTCATCTGGAGCCGTTGTACTCATGCTACTACAGTTGAGGGTGACCGGGGGAGAGCAGGTATCAGTCGGGCGGGTGGGCCGACGGCTTCGCTGCCGCCGCGCCTTCTTTTCTTCCGCCACAGGAAGCGATCATTATGGGAAATTATGGGGATAGTTACCAATGGCGGCCGCTGGTGCTGGTGCTGGCCCGGATGGGTGCGAGCCAGCAATAGTTAGTTAGGACCAGACTTGACCAGCTCTCCCGATATCCAGGTTCTGGTTGAGGACTACTGATCGAAAATAAATTGACTCGCCCTTCTGATATCCAGATTCTTGAATGATCTTGGCCAGCCCTGCGGATATCCAGATTCGGCACCGCCGCAGATTCGATACTGCACCCAGCACCGGCACAGTATCAACTTGGCTGGCCCTCCTGATATCCAGACCCAGCACGAAAAAATGCCAGCTTGACTAACCCTCGCGACATCCGGACCCTGCCCCACTCCGTTCCAGTACTCAAATACAACACAATCCAACCAGCCCCCACGAGCGAGCGTGTACATGTCAGACCACTTGTCGTTCAAAATCTGTACGACCGGCCAGCTCTCTCGTCAGCAGTGGCAGCATCGACAATTTATCCACTCCGGCTTCCATCCAACCTCGTTCATCGCAGCTTCGCAGCTGGCTGGCTATCTAGGTAATGCGGCCACCAGCAGCTGCGGCTACCCCGGCGCCACATGTCATGTCATCTTGTCCCTCGATGGTGGGGCTGGGTGGAGGGGCAGGGCAAGGGTGGTGTGCCCTTTGCGAAAGAAGAAAATATGGCCGGCTGCTCCACCCGCCTCGGATTATTCTAAATCTATGAGGAGGGGCAGCCCAAGGGGAGCGCACTTGGGCACGCCCTAGGGGCAGGCCATATCGCCCTGGCGAAATGTGCTCCACCCCGCCGCCGCGCTGCTAGCCGCGTTGGGCGGGCCGGTCTCGGCTAGCCATGCCGTCTGGGTCGGTTTCCCCAGAGCTGGCCCCCTCAATCGGCGGACGTGTTTCACGACCCACCTCGCCTCCCCCTTCCCTGGGGCCGGGCTCGACAAGTCGGTTGACAGCCCCACCCGCCCCATGGTCGTCGTGCACGTGACGAGGCTCATCCACCCCCTGCACCCCCATGAGTTCGTTCGTCCGTTCGTCCGCCAGGCCGTTGAATCCTACCAGTGAAACTGGGACAGCCAAACTTATCTGCGAGTGAGTGCCGTGATGGCCGTGATGGTCGTGATGGCCATGATGGCCGCGCAGATCACGCGGGTCCCATCCCCGCCAGAGCCACAAGATCCAGCCCACTCTCAGTCAGGATCTTGGCGGGCCGCACCGCATCCCGGCAGGTCTAGCGACCTCGCCTCGGATCGACCGCCCCCCTCATTTCCCCCCGGCTCCACACCTTGGACGCCCAAGGGTCCTCTCGGAGCGTGGGCGTGGTGGTAGACACGTCGAGTAGTCGAGAACCTGCCAAGGGAGGGACGCGACGTGGTGATATTGCAGGAGCCACCACAGCGTCGCATATCCCGGCCCCCGTTCGTCTGATGTCGCGGGCTCGGGCTCGGTCATCTGACTTCGCAGACTGGGGCCCAGTGTGATCCCTCGTGGACGAGAGATAAAAGGGCCTCGCCGTCCTATCTTGTGTCCCATCCCATCCAGTCCCACCTCATCCCACTCACCTCCCATCCTCTCAGCCTCGGCCCTTTTCTTTCTATCGCCGCCACTTTGAATCTTCCACAGCTGGACTGTGTCATTGTCATTTCCCACCATCTTCTATCGCCCATCAAACCCTCCAGCCCAACCAACCGTTCCGTTAACCCCCCCACCACCATCATGAAGCTCTCCATCGCCGTCTCGGCCCTTCTCGGCCTCCTTGCCAGCGCCGCACCTGTCTTTAAGCCAACCGACTATAACACGATCCAGATCAGCGGCGGCACCGCCGGCAACGCCAAGCAGGAAGCCCTCGATGCCCTGGCCGGCCTGCCCGCCGACCTATCCACGGTGGAGCAGGCCGACATTGACTTCCTCAACAGCGTCAACCAAGTTGCCAACGACGCCGAGGACCAGGTGTTCAACCCGGCGATCGCGGCCGCCTCCGGAGACGCGGCCGACGCGCTGCAGCGAGGCAAGATCAAGAACAAGGTCCTCAAGCTCACCGCCACCATCCTCAAGCTGCAGACTCAGGCCGCGCAGGGGAAGGACGTGGCAGACCAGTTGGCGACGGAGCAGACCAAGCTCGACAATAATATTTCGCAGGACGTGGACGAGGCAGGGAACCCGTCCACCGCGCTGAGCTTTGATGCGGATATCCCAGAGTAAGGGGTCATGCGCACATTGCACTGGGGGGGGCATGGTCGGATATGGACAGCCATACGGGCCGTGGATAAATAGCGGGTTTCAATAAACACCCTGAGGAGATGACTGGATTTGAGAACATGAGCGACTGATACTGATTTACCGCTGGAGGCCCCGCCCACTGCTCTCCCCTGTCGTCACTGGGATTGTGAAGCCGTCCCCTGAAGACTCCCCTCCTTAGCACCCAAGCCAGAACGTTCAGTGCTGGAAATGCGAGTTTGTCTCCGTGGCCGCCCATCACTCTCGTCAGACAGGTCCCTGCTCTGTAATGTTTTTCGTGCTGCCTGTTGCCTGCTGCAGCTTCGATCAGGCGGTCGCCAGCGCCAGCTGCCGCTCAGGTTTGCAATCCACCATGTATCAAAGTCGCATCTGCCGATGAGTCCGCTGATATGACACGACTGCCTCCGTCCGATTTGTGTTTTCGGCCAGGTCTATTCTCTGCCGGGCTGAACAAGTTTTGGGTTGCATCTTCTTGAGGTCCCTTTTTTCTGTCCCATTTGTTCTGGCCATCTTCCTCGGAATCGCCGAGGTTCTTCGCACGTGACTCCTAATACCCGCAGCGCTGGCTGCGCTGCGTCATCCTAGGAGACACCTCCGATTCCCCCCCCGACTTCACCAACCCCGACAAGCCAGTCCACCCACGCACAACGCCTCTGATCGGCCGATATCTAGGTTCTGAACACTCCATACCTCTGATTCTACTCAACCACCCCCCCTTGCTTACCTTACTCATCGACACCCGCCTTCGACCGCCCTCGACCACCCCAACGATACCTCCCTCACCACTCCCCTTGCCCTTATCCTGCCCCCCGACCATGAACCGCCTCTTCGGCTCCGCTCCCAAGGCACCCAAGCCTAGCCTCACAACCGCGATCGGCAACCTCGACGACCGATCCGAGAAGATCAGCGTCAAGATCCAAACCCTCACCGCGGAGCTCTCCGCGACGATGGAGAAGATGTCCAAGATCCGGCCCGGACCCGGCCAGCGCGTGCTGCGGGAAAAGGCGCTGAAGCTGCTGCAGCGCCGCAAGGCGTACGAGGCCCAGCGGGATGCGCTCGAGTCGCAGGTCTGGAACATGGAGCAGGCCCAGTCGATGCGGGACAACCTGGGCGGGGTCGCCGCCACGGTGGACGCGCTCAAGACGACCACCAAGGAGCTCCGCCGGGCCTACGGCCGGGTCGACATCGACCAGATCGACCGGCTGCGCGACGAGATGGCGGACCTGCTCGACGTCGGGGCCGAGATCCAGGATTCGCTCGCGCGGGGGTACGACGTGCCGGAGGATGTGGACGAGGCCGAGCTGGACGCGGAGCTGGACGCCCTCGGGGCCGAGCTCGAGTTTGA
The DNA here is from genome assembly GCA_025802115.2 of Bertia moriformis. Classification (NCBI taxonomy): domain Eukaryota; kingdom Fungi; phylum Ascomycota; class Sordariomycetes; order Coronophorales; family Bertiaceae; genus Bertia; species Bertia moriformis. The sequence continues at coordinate 12,197 of JAOYNC020123634.1, forward strand.
GCGCGAGGCCGGCGGTGGCGTGGCCGGCCGGGCGCCCGCCTTCATGATGGACGAGGTGCCCGAGTTTGTGGATGAGGTCCCGGCCCTGGGCGAGGGCAAGATGCAGCAGGCGGCCGGGTAGTTGGTGCTTGGTGAGATGGCGGGCGGCGGGCGGCGGGGTAATGTAACATGTAGCAGGCGGCGGCGGCGGCGGAATGGTGGTGTCAAGGTGTGTATCTATGTATGTCCCCGTCTGTCTGCCTGCCTGCATGCCTGCATGCCTGCCTGTCGTTATCCATCCGTTTTGTGTGTGGCATAGGAGCTCGGGGGAAGACATGGGCAATCTGATAAATACCCGCTCGATCCCAAGACAATAGGTCAGCGAGCCCGGCACCCAACCGGTCGTGGTGGCGAGCGACCGATCCCACCATGGAAGAAGAGATAGGGCGCGGAAGCGAGGACCGAGGTCCTATTTAACTACAAATAATACAACAAGACCATGGGGCCCCAATGTACCGCCCGCTCGGCAGGCTGGATCTCTGCAGCTGCGGCTCTTCACTTCAGGCCTGCGTCCAGCACCCAGCAGCCAACTCGGGATGCCGCACGTTTCGACCGGTAAACGGAGGATGAGACCCCCAAGCTGCGCGTGTTGCAACTGGGAGGCCCCAGGCCAAGGCACGCACGGATTTGAGATACGTGAATAGACTTCTCTTGTCGCTACATGGAACCTGGTCCACTATCAACTAGAAACTTCGCTGGGCCGAACAAGGCCCCCATCCCGTCGCTATACTGTCACCGCCCCTGCTGCCACAGCAGCGAGCGCTTGGTGAACTTCATGCCACTGACACGGCTCCGCCACATGTATTCCATCTGGGGACCGTAGATAGACTCGAACATGTGCCTCACCAGCTGAACTCGGCCTTCGTCATCGTACCAGTTGTCCCCTGCTGTTCCCATCATGCCGTAAAAGTGGTTCCATCTCGCCCTCGGTCCCTTCCTGATCTTGGCTGCGATCGCCATCAGTCTTGCGGCGACCCATTCCTTGTGAGCCAAAAACTTATCGGACCTCAGGTCGACGCCGCTCATATAGGTCAGCAAGCTGAAGCAGCCGTCGGCGGCGAGTACCTCCTGGCTGAACGGCCCCGTTCCGCGGTTTATCTGGTCAAGCAGGTCGCAGAGCCCCAGGGTGTGGGTGTCAAAGTCCCACTTGTCGGTTCCGGCCGGGTAGAGTATGACCCGTCGGGCGGGGACCGGTTGGGCATCCACGTAGGTCCACGGCGTGTACGCGGCTCGCGGGGGCATGCCTTTTTGGGAACCGTTGGGACCGGCGGCAGGGGCGGCAGGGGCGGTGGCGGCATAGGCGGCGGCGGTGGCGGCATCGGCGGCAGGGGCGGCGTGAGCCTCGGCGGTGGCGGCATCGGCGGCGGCGGCATCGGCGACGGCGGTGGCGGCGGCGTGAGCCTCGGACCGTCTGGCCTTCCGCTCCTTATTGGTCTCGGGTGTCGCATTGGCGCATATCGTCGCGAGCGCCCTGAGCGTGGATATATATTGGACCGAGAGCGCATAATCCATGGGTGGCGGAAGATTTTGACCGTTGTCCCAAGTTATCCAATCGACATTCGGGTCCCTGTCTTCTTCCATCCAGACCGCTTGACCGTTCCCAGTACCGTTCGCCACCTCTCCTTCATTTCCCCCTTCCTCGACGGAGACATGGTGCTCTCTGGAGCCGTCTCCGGCGCCCATTCTCTGGGACTTGGACTTGGACTTCTTTTTCTTGCGTTTCTTTTGGCCAATGGTCTCGCCCTTGGGGCCCGAACTTTCCCCAGCCGCGCCCTCTTGGTTGTCTCTTTCACCGTCGGAAAGGTCTGCATCTTTCGCCTCGTCGGCAAGGTCCGCCTCTTTCACCTCGTCGGAAAGGTCCGCAGCTTTCACCTCGTCGGAAAGGTCCGCAGCTTTCACCTCGTCGGAAAGATTCGCATCTTTCACCTTGTCGGAAAGGTTCGCGTCTTTCGTTTCGTCGGAAAGGTTCGCATCTTTCGCCTGGTCGGAAAGGTTCGCATCTTTCGCCTTGTCGGAAAGGTTCGCATCTTTCGCCTTGTCGGAAAGGTTCGCATCTTTCGCCTCGTCGGAAAGGTTCGCGTCTTTCGCCTTGTCGGAAGAGTTCGAACTCGGGTCCGTCAGCACATTTGTCCCGTCATCCCGCCGTTCCGAAGCCAGGCCCAGATTCAGATCATCCCCTCGGCCGTTCTCCTCCTCTTCTCCCGCCTGGGCCGAGATGGACTGTTTTCCAGCAGAGCCATCTCCCGCGCCCTTGTCCTTTCTCTTTGCCTTGGAACCGGGCTTCTTCTTTTTACTCTTCTTTTGGCTGATAATCCCTCCCTTGAGGTCCACGGATTCCCCAACCGCGCCCGCTTGATTGTCCTTGTTGGTGCTTTCCCGGCCGGCGCTCTCCCCGATCGCGCCCTCTTTGGTGTGCTGGTCGGCGCTCTCCCGGTCGGGTACCTCGGGATCCTTCACTGCGTTGTCAGATGATGACACTGGGAGTGCCGGATTTCGGCCAATCCAGTCCGGCGGCATCGCTGGTGTTGTCGGGGTGACGGTCGGCGGTTGGATTTCTATTGAATCGGCGTAAGAGTAGGTCCCTTGCTCTCTCGACCGTTCGGACGACCAGGAACCTGATGCCGTATGTATCCCGGCCGGACACTCAACCAGCGACACCACTGAGCGGTCTGATAGCGCCGTGAGTGACCTCGCTCTCTGCGCGGTCTGCTGTTCCTCTGGTCCCGGCACTTCTGCTGCTGCTGGTGCTTTGGGTGCTCGCTCGGACGCCACTGGCGGGGCGTTAGATGACGTGTTCGGTATCGGCGCTTTGGGCGCTTGCTCAGACCTCACCGGCGGTGGGTTGAGTGGCGTGCTCGATATCGGCGCTTTGGGCGCTTGCTCGGACCTCACAGGTGGCGGGTTGAGTGGCGTGCTCGATATCGGCGCTTTGGGCACTTGCTCAGACCCCACAGGTGGCGGGTTCAGCGGCGTGCTCAGTATCGGCCCTCCGAACGCTTCATGGTGGTAATGGACGGGAGAGTCTCCTCTGATGGTATGCGATTTCTCGGATTCCGCGTACTTGGGTGTCGGGGGTCGATCGGGAATCGGCGGAAGGACGACACAGGGGGTATCGCACACTTCGCCTTCACCTGGCAGGTAAGCCTGTCTTGGCTGAGAGAAGTCGTCCGTATCAGGGATTCGCATCAGCCGTCGTCTCCAGGCGTACTCCTGGACAGGATCCACCAGCACAGCGACGAGCTTGAATGTCTTGGCTTTGCCTCGTTTGGGCCGCTGCTTCGCTCCCGGATGGGTGTCGCGCTTGTTCAGCTGAGACTCCGAGCACCTCCGCTCGGGAATCCTCAACACGGGCTGCCACGTCCTCTTCATCGGCAGCGACGTCCTACAGAGTAAGTCTGGGGCGGACCTGGTCTTCCTCAGCCGCGGTGGCGGCGGCGCCATCCCAGCCCCCGGTTCGTCCGATCTCGGCTCCCCTTCCCAGTCCCAGCCGGCCCGGCACCGACGACCGTCCGCTGGATCGAGAGAGGACCAGAGGCTGTACTCCCACTCGTCCCAGCCGCGCTCAAGCTGGCGAGGCTCGACTGGGGCTGGCGGGGCTGGCGGGGGCACGAAGTCCGGTCGCATCCAGCCCGCGCCCCAGGGCCCGTTCGGGTCCGCCCTCGGCACGGGTGGGAGAGGGATCAGCGTCCCCTACTCTTCTGTCGTCTCATCCACCGCGGCTGCGAGCGTCGCCGGCAGGGCGTTCCATGACCGCAGCTGTCGTGGAACCGGGTAGAAGTTCCACGGGCCGAGCCCAATGACGGACCCGAGCTGGTAAAAGGCCGGAGGGACGAATCCCTTGTTGACGATGAATCCGGGGCCACGTGGTCCTCGGCGCTCCCTGACAACCCATACCCGCCCAGCCTGGGACCACAAGGTGGAGAAGCGATCGTGAATCGAGACAACTCCGAACTGGACGGCATGCCATACGACCGACACGTTTGCCGGAACGATCTTGGGGACGAGCGCGATGTAGTTGAGGCGGCCGCGGTAGGTGGCGGACAAGGTCTGGAGGTCTGGATGCGGATCCGGAAGCGGAGGCATGGTGAACGGGTATATATTTAGGATCGATACAGGTAAATAGATGCACGGTATAATTGTCGCGGCGCGCGGGGGAGTCGTAAGACGTGTCGGATATCGCTTGGTCTCTTGTGTTTCTCTACCCTGTGCCGGTGGAGACGGATCTTTTGGGTTGATGGTATTGGCACCTTCCGATTCCGAGTGGAACTCGGCTTTTTTCCATGTGGGAGATGGCGGCCCGCGGCTCCTGCAACTTTCGAGCCTCGCGAAGTCACCAGAGCGGACACGTCACGTGCAAGTCTGGCAGGTTCTCAACCAAGGCGCACATGAAAAAGTCAGGGGCAACCGTTGGGCGGCGGTGGCGGCGGGGCTTGTCAGATCGCGATGGCTCGGCCAACAAGAATCCGCCGCAGTGATTGATCGCAGCCGGCTTGAATTAAGTTAAGTGCAACCGGGCGCAAGTAGACAGAGACTTGTCGTCAACGCCATTCTGCCATCCGGCCGGCCTCCGAGCCTAATCTGACCCCGTACATGAACACCAGGGTCCGATCCCGGACGATGCAAACTGCGAACTTATCCAAGAAAGACCCACTTGCCCCTGCTCCCCTACTCCCCTGCTTCCCTGCTTCCCTGCTTCCCTGCTTCTCTGCCCATCTACCCTGACCCCTTGCCCACTGCCCCTGCCCCCCTCTCAGTTCTCAGTTAACCCAAGTCCTTCCCGAGCTGCTCTCCGAGGTCTCGCTCATGGCTGCGCCAACCCCTGCCACCGCGCTGTCGAGGCTCTCGTTCCTCCTCCGCTGACCCGCAGCAGCGGCGGCGGCAGCAGCAGCAGCAGCGCCAGTCCTGACCCCTCCCCTAAAGGTCCTCCGACCTCGACCGGCAAATAGCCCCTCGGCAGCCTCGACCCGACGGCGCTCCTCCTCCATCTTGCGGGCGTGCGTCCCCAGTACCTCGTTCTCCTCGTACAGCGATGGCGACGGCGACGGGGGCGCCACCCGGACATACCAGGGCTGACCTCGGCCCCCGAGGCGCCATTGGCGCTCCATCTCTTCCTCTTCTTCCTCCGCAACCGCCGCAGCGGCGGCGGCCTCCTGCTGTTCGACAGCGGCAGCAGCAGCCCGGATCTTCCAGTCCTCGGCCATGCGGCTAGCCTCGGCCACATGGCTCGCGCAAATAGCGACGCCGCCGATGCCGACGATGCGGGCGCCGGGGCATCCCGGGACGGTGCAGGCGTGCACGTCGGCGCAGAACCGAGAGGAGCCGCCGGCGCGGGCAGCCATGTGACATGCGTCGGCGGCGCACTCATGGCTGCTGCAGAACTTGGCGTCGGCCACCTTGATCGGCTCCGAGGCGCGTTTGGCGGTGCAGGACGGGACAGCGCACGTGTGCAGCATGCAGAGGAGCCCTGGCTCGGCCGCGAGGGTGCAGGTCGGCAGCGAGCAGCTGTGGGCGGCGCAATACCGGGCCTGGACCGGGAGATGGGTGTCCCGGACCAAGTGGACGCAGTTGGGGCGCTGGCACGTGTCTGAGGGGAGGGTGCGTCAGCGACTGACGTGCGCGGGGAGGGGGCGGCAACCTGCGCGCGAGGAGGGGTGACAGATGCACGAGGATAGATAGTGGCGGGGAGAACTCACGTCCGGCGCAGTACGGGTGGTCTTCTCGATCCTGCGGCTGGCTGCAGGAAGCGAGACCGCATTTGTGCTTGGGGCACAGCCCGACCGAAGGGTCCACCTTGGCGCCGCAGCCAGAGGCCACACACTTGACGGCTGCGTGGCCGGCGCAGACCTTGTCCTTATCCTTGCCGGCGTCGGCAGCGGTGCCGCAGGTCCGGGGGCTACCGCAGCCGGCGATGGTGCACCTGCCGTGCTCGGGGCACCAGGGGCCGGCGTAGCTGGCGTGGCCACAGGCGGCGTCGGCGCAGCCGTGGCCGGCGCAGTACCGGCTGCCGTCGGCGCAGGGGTCGGAGCAGGCAGGGTGCATGCACCGGGGCGTGTGGACGCTGCATGTCTTGGCGCCAGGGAGGCGCTTGAGGCGGCACTGGTCGATATAGCAGGTGTCTGTCGGGGTGGTCAGCGGTTGAGACGAGGAAAGGAGCGGGCAAGAAAGAGACCGACGGCCATGGCAGTAGGCATAGTCCTGGCTGGTGCCTGAGTTGACACGCGGCATGCCACAGTCCGAGGCGAGGCAGAGCCCATCTGGCAGGGGTGTCAGTCGGCGGCTCAGTAAGTGGTCTGCCAGCGGGACCGGGTTATGGTAGCTAAGCTCACGATCATGGCAGAACCTGGAGCTGCCGGGATCCTTGGCATTGGTGCACATGACATTGCCCAGTCTCTGGCGGCAGCCGTCTGGAGGCGGAACCAGAGTCAGCGGCCGGCCGGCAGGACGAGACGGACGGCAGACAGGCTCGCAGTACTCACGCTCCTTGCAGTGCAGCGACAGGATGCTCAAGCTGTTCTTGGCCCGCACATCGCAGATCATCACTCGGTGACCGCAGCCAGGGACCATGCAGCGAGGCCGACCGGCGCGCTGGGCCGGCGAGGCGCGCAGAAAACAGGTGGGCAAGGGCATGGCGCCGCGTCGCCAGATGGCAATAAGAGGCTGGAGTCGGACTGGAGGCACAAAAGGGGGCAGAAAGGAGACAGCCGACCGAGGATAGAATTGAGCAGTCGACTTTGCCGGAGTGGGATGGAAGATGAAAAGTGGCTGGACCACGAGCGGACAAAAGGTCGGCGGAATGAAGAAGAAGGAGAATACGGAGAACGAGGGAGGAAGGGGGCATAGTTATACGCCAATCTTTGATCTGTCTTTTTCGGCCCGCCATACGGCGCGCGCGGCGTCGCCGACGCATCCCATCTTCGACCGGATCGGCCGCCTTCGACTGGCCGCCTGGCTGCATGGCTGCCTGGCTGCGTGGAGAGTAGGGGACAAAGGAAGACGGGCTCGGCTGCCGGGTGGTCCTCCAAGTACTGCGCCCAGCGTGGCTCACCCTGTCTCGACGCGGCATCGGAAGAGGGAGGTATGGATAGATGCATGCATGCAGGCAGGAGCAGGTGGCTTGGAAGTCGGCAGGCTCATCAGCAGCAGCGCAGAAACAGAAGCTGAAGTCACTGCGGCGAGTAGCAAAGGGGACAAAGGAGACCCCCGGCCAGCTGATGCTGCAACGTGGCATGGCAGCCGCAGGGTAGGCACCCTCCCCTGGTTCCGACCACTTGGAGCGGCCCTCCCGGCGTGGCCGCTATCCGAGACACGCATGGTCAGGAACGCTCCCGCTCGGGGAATGCAGCCGGCTGGCGGTGGGGCTAAGAAGGCAGATGATGTGGGGAGCAGAATGTACTGGCCTGGAGCGGTCCGAGCTGGACAGACCTGGAAGATGTTTTCGTGCCTGGGCCGGGAAGATGGATAAATGTCCCGCTCGGGCCGGCTCCCGTCCGGCAGGACCGCATCAGCGCCCTACTTCTTACGGCGCCAGCTCAGACGCACGCGCTCCACCCGCACGCAAGACCGGTATCTGTCCCCGGCCATATCTCGAGAGACAGGATGGCCGAGCCGGATCGCGAACGCCCTGGCCCAGAAATGCCTTCCTCGGCCAGCCACTCGGCTGACGATGGCGGCGAGAATGACCCCCTCACACAACCCATATCATTCAGCAGCAGAAGCAGCAGCAGCAGCAGCAGCGGCAGCAGCGGCAGCAGCGGCATGGACTTTCAGTGTCGCGGCCTCCCACCGGGCCATCCCGCCGCTCCCATCGCCCCCATCTCTCCCCTATCGCTCACGCAGAACGGTCAGGCGTCAGCGACCAGGTACGAGCCGGCTACCGCCCCACGCGACAGCACCATCGTCATGGAGCATGTCTGCAGGTCCTGTGGGCGGCGTTCCGGGGGCGAGGACGGGATGTGGGAGGGGGAGGGGGAGGAAGGAGGGGAGGGTGAAAGGGGGGGCGCCAACGACACCCCCGCCGCCGCCGCCGCCGCGCAGGGGTCAGCGCTCGAGGTGCTCGACACGACAGCCTACCGGCTGGCCAGGGCCCATAACGCCCAGCTGACGGCTCGGATCCAGAAGCTGGAGACGGAAAGGAGGCAGCTCAAGGGGGAGCTCCGCAGGCTGGAGGCGGAGAGGGGACAGCTCGTGGAGGGGATTCGGCAGCTGGAGCCGGAACGGGCCCAGCTCGCGGCCGAATCTCGGAGGCTGCAGGCGGAGCGGGGCCAGCTCGGGGACGAGTTCTGGAAGCTGGAGGCGGAGAGGCTCCAGCTCAGGGAGGAAATCCAGAGGCGGCAGGCGCGGGGGCAGGCCGAATACCGGCAGGCCCTCGCGCTCGCCCTGATTCTGGGGCAGTGGCTGGCGAGGGTTTTCGTGATGGGCGCCTGAGGAGCGGGGCTCCGACATGGCCGGTTGGTAGGACCCGAAATGACACGGGCCGCCTCGAGATAGCACGAGGCCTTGACTGAGCAGAATGATGTGGGCGACGGGGCACAGCACAGCACAGTACGGGGCCCAAGCTTCGGCTGACCAGATATCAAGTGGCTGGTTGGATGACGAGGCCTGAGAGCGGGCCGAGCGTCTGCGGATGCGGAATTTGCCATTTTCGGATATTCATCATAAATTCCCGCCAATAGCAATGTGCGGAGTGAGCACGATGTCAGGGTCAGAGCTCAACCACGAGCGCGTCCGCCATCCAACGGGGGAGTGGCGTGGGGCATGCTTCGGTCAAGAACACAGCAGGAATGCGGACGGATGGGGCCGCAAGAGGGACGAGCGTGGCGGGGCGATGATATGTTATCGGACACGTACGATATATAAAGGGGCAAGGGAAAACCGCAAAACCGGCCGGCAGCGCAGACGCAGCTTGGCCAGGCATAAAGCTTGCGATGCGCGCCTCGGCCGCCCTCCACGCCCTCGCGGTACTCTTGGCCACGCTGGCGCCCGCCTCGGCCGGCCCGGCCCTCAAACGGCCGGACTCTTCCCGCTTTCTAGATGGGCTGGTAAACCCGGATCAAGGCCACGGCGTGACCGCACACGAGTTCTCGCAGTTTGGATGCAGAAGCGTCATTCTCGTACATGCCAGGGGATCGCGCCAGCCCGGGAACCTGGTGAGGAATTTATCATCACTGCTCCTATTCTACCGCCTGGCCTGGCCGGCACGGAGGGGAGGGAAACTCGGTCGCTGACTCTGGATGCCGGTCCATCCCCAGGGAACTGTGGGGATCTCCCTCTCGTACCATCTGAAGCGCGCCCTCGGCAAAACCAAGGTCGCGGTCGAGGGGGTCGACTACTCCGCATTGTTGGCAGCCAACCTTCTGCCCGGGGGGGCATCTCCGGATGGGATTGAGAAGGTGAGAGAGAGGTGGCCGCAGAGCGATGGGCCCGACTGCAGCCCTGAGCACTGCTAATGGATTGGGTCCGTTCCGGCCAGCTGCGCGAGATCGTGGCCAGTGCGATGGTCAAATGCCCCGACGCGCAGTTGGTGGTGAGCGGATACAGCCTCGGAGCGGCAGTCGTGCATCAGGCGATCGGGAACGCATCGGCCGAGGTGATGGACCAGATCTCGGCGGTGGTCCTGTTTGGCGATACACGGAGCAAGTTACTTTTCTATCCTTCACATGCCACTCACGCTCTCTCCCTCATTCTCCCCCCGCCTCTCATTCTCTCCCACTCTCCACCTCCTACCTCGCTTTCTCGCGCCCCCCCTTACTCTTCCGCGCCCCCCCCTCCCCCCTTTCCCCCCCTCTCTCCTACCCCTCCCCGAATCCTCCCAGGCTAACCAGCGGCATCTCCATGCCTCAGTGGAAGAGAGCGGAGCACGGGTTGGAAGCTTTCCAGCGAACAAGACGCTGATTATCTGCAACCCGGGTGACCACATATGCGATGGCTTTCTTCCGTTTCGTGAGTTTCCAGCCGATAATGATGTACGATATGATTGTCGCTGACGGGGTGGATGGCGCAGCCGCGGCTGCGCATCATGAATACGAGGCGCGGGTGCCGGAGGCAGTTCGCTTTATCCTGGCCAAGCTTACGCCACTTGTGCGCCACAGTATATTTCGACCTAGGCCTCGCTTGGGGGAGGATGGACCGGCGTGGCAAGAGACTGGCTGAAACTATTACGTCACTGAAGAGTGGGATCTTGGGATTATCACGTGATCAGCGGCGCACCGTCGCCAAGCAGCATAGCTCCGTAATCACCGAGCCCACCCAGCTTCAATTACGTCAAACAACTAGCAAAGGCCGGAAACACGGCAAGCCCGAAAACCAAGCCCCCGCAGCGTGGCCAACCCCATCTTCTTCACGTAACCATACTGCCTACTACCTGATCCTCGCCATCCTAAACCTGCCATCCCACCTCGCTCGGCCCAGCCCTACGGATTGATCCTGTCTTTTCCGTGCAATCGAATCGGCAACATGGTTTTCTCTGCCCGCCCGGCGTTTCGCGCCGTCGCGATGCTGCGGCCCCTGCCCACTGCTACTCTGTCCGCTCGGCAGCGGGTTTTCATTCCCGCGACCCATCGCGACTATCACGAAAAAGATATGCTTCCGCCTTCCCTTTTTCCCTCCCGTCTCCAGATTCCATGCCCGCCCGGCCGGCCGCCCTGCTGACGGCCTCCTCCTGGCCCCCCCCGCACTGATCGAGCACTACACCCGTCCGCGCAACGCCGGCTCGCTCGACCGCAATGACCCGTCGGTCGGCTCCGCCCTCGTGGGCGCGCCCGCGTGCGGAGATGTGATGAAGCTCGACATCCGCGTCGACGAGAAGTCGGGCCGGATCGTCGAGTCCAAGTTCAAGACGTTTGGGTGCGGGTCCGCGATCGCCAGCTCGAGCTACCTGACCACCCTGGTCGAGGGCATGCGACTTGAGGATGCGGACAAGATCAAGAACATCGACATCTCGAAGGAGCTGTGCCTGCCTCCGGTGAAGCGTGAGTCTTTCCGCGGCCCGTTCAGAGGCTATAGTCCGGCCAAAGGCGGACGTGTCGCCTGCTGACACGCCTGCTGCCCCGTCCAGTCCACTGCTCCCTCCTCGCCGAGGATGCCATCAAGTCGGCGATTGCCAACTACCGCTCCAAGCGGGCCGGGGCCACGAACCTCGCCGCTGCGGCGGCCTCTACCCTGGCCGACGTTGCGCCAAAGGCCGAGGTCGGGATTGCCGGAGGTGCCGCCGCAAACTAAGCCTGTTTGGGGGGCTGGGGAGAGCCGGGCACGCGTCCGTTTCGGACGCAGAATGCAGAGCAAAAAAAGAAAAGGCGGGGATGAACCAGATCTGCCCGGGTCGGTAGTTGGCGAGAATGGCGGCCGGGTCGCTCGCAATCGGGGTTTCGTTTGAGTATATCGGGATGGGAGGGAGGTGCTGCGTGCGTGTGTGGCCGGGGGGCATCTTGGCCATCTGGGAGACTTGATGAATATATTCCTTGGTAGCTTCCTCTGGCGGCATGTTCAGCGACCGGGTCCGATCTCCGGACTCGACATTCTCGGCCTTTGCTGCAAGACCCAAGCCTGCTCGATACAGATGGCGATTTGTGCGTGGTGGGAAACTGTGCGACATCAAAGGGGGGAGTGAAAGGGCGAGTAGACAGGCCGAAAGCTCCCAATTCCGGGGCCTGGTCCCAGCCCCTCGGCAGATGACTCGCACGACACAATCGACCTTCTCAGAGGCGGACCAGCCCGTGGAGCCGGCCCAAGGCCCAGTGCTGGATCGCCGGATGGATGATGGGGCCCCTCCTCGATGCAGCAGTCGGTGGCTGTCTGATGGCTATCTGCGGACAGGCATCCGACAGCCCGTCTCAAGTCTGGCATGGAAACAGCCGAAAATACTAACAGCCGGGACGATTAAAACTTGATGTGGATCGAATATGTATTCAACCGCGAAGCCTGGATTCCAGCAGTGGATGCATCCTTGACTCGACGAGCAAAAAATGAATCTGGAAGGCTTCCCCTCCCGCCAGTTCGCAGTGCCGCCCCTGCTAGCCCGCTCGGGCCGCTTGTTCTCCTGTCGATGTCTGCCGGGGCTGGCCACCTGCCACCTCACCCCACGACTGACCGGGCCATCTGAATCGTCCGTGCCACGACGGCGGGCGCGCACACTTGGCATACGCAACACACGGATCCACAACGCAGACTGCAACAGAGGTCAGAAATCGGAAGCGAGCAGCGGGGCCCGGTTCGGTAGGCCAGATCCGTGGGTCTGCATCGACGACTGCCGGACGAGCTGTCGCGGTCGCATCGGCCCACGCTTCGGCGCCGCCCCTCCTCGGCAGCCGGCAGCAGGGGCTGGCCGCGCCGCCGCGTTTCATGCCTGGTTCTTTTCTTCTTTTCTCTGTGGGGGGCGGAATTCTACTCTTCTTTCCTCGCTGCGGTCCCAGCTCTGGTTGGTCAGGGTCCGCCGGGCCGGGAGGAACTGGGCCAAGGTGCCGCTCCTTCCTACCCTAATATCTCACCTCCCCACTGGGTGGTGGACTAGGGCGGAAGAGGTGGAGGAGGTGGGGCGGAGCGGCGCCGGACCGCAGCTTCTGGGACCCTTGTCTTGAGACGATGCAAACGCAAGCCGGGGTGGATGACATGCGCAGGAGACCCTGGCTCACCGCTGAGCGCAACCAGATGGGGTAGCGGCTCGCGTCGCGCGCCGCAAGAGCAAGAGCGCGCAGGACGACAGAGGACGGCGGACAGGGGCCCCAGAATCATCGCCCGGACGACGAGAACGACGACGACGACGGCGAGACCTCAGCTCCGCCTCTTATCCTGCCTAGCTACCTGCCGGCTCCGCCTCGCGTGGCCCCCGCCAGCGGCGCCGCGTGAAGCTGATCCGGCCCCAGGCACAACCGACATGCGTCCGTCTTGATCGCTGCCCCTCTCGAGGATGCGACGACCGCGACGACCGCGATAACCACGACCTGTCTTGACTCGAGGACGCGGTCGCGTGTCAGAGAGCCACTACGCCGGCAATGCGCCGTCATTCCTCAAAGTCTGCGCCGCCCAATCACGACCGAGTCGGGATCAAGTCCGTGTCCCATCCGGCCTCGGCTGCTCGCGAGAGGGAAAAAGGCCCGTTCCAGTCAAGCTCCGAAAACCAACTCCCCCGCTGATCCCTGTCCCCCAGTCAAGCCATCCCAGCATTGCTACCTTGCTGCTACTTTTTGACAGCTCGAGCAAGGGGGAAAAGTACAGTACTGGGTGTTTTTTTTTCTTTTCTCTTTTCCGTACCTCCGCCCCCTGAACCGGAACGGGAAATGGCCGAGGAGGAGAGAAGCTGGACCGCGATTACAGTAGCGTGATAGTTTTTTTATAACTACCTCGCCCCCGTTTTCTGCCCGAACCCGGCCACCAATCGGTCGCTATTGAACCGCGTCTTTTCTGCTGGCTAGCTAGTGCGTCCAGATCGACTACCGCTACGCGCCCTCGACGGCCGGGATCCGTTACTTGCTCCGAATACTCGTCGTTCTTGCCCGTTTGAACCTCTGCGGGATCGGTTCCTGGGAGGGCCCACCCGGCACCCGCACCTCAGACCGGGGGAGCAGCTAGGCGGAGGTGATCGAGGTTCATGTCCCACATCTCCGCAGTCGGCACCGTCGGGCCCCCCACCGGCTTGGACCAATATCTCCCCCCTGCGCATCCCTACATCATGGACGGCCTCCAGACGGCGCGCGATTCGAGCCGGTCTGGGGGCTCTCGCGCCCACTCGAGACCCTCGACCGGCGCCGCTCCCACGGCGCGAGTCGGCACCAGTGGCTCGTCCTCCCGAACGGCCTCACCGCAGCTGGCCGCGTCCGGCTGCCACCCCCACCACCCCCACCATCCCCACAATCCCCACCATGGCCACCCTTCCCACAATCCTACCCGTCACTCAGTCGGCATATCCTCCGCTCTAGGTCAGTCCGCGACGATGGGCGCACGGCAGACGCGCGAGAGCGGCAGCGGCTCCAGCACTCCGAAACAACAACAACAACATCAGCAACCGAAGACCCCGATGCCGATGCCAATGCCGACGACAACCCCGACGCCCGTATCGAGCCTTCTGCTGGAGATGCTGCGACAGGAGCGGCAGGCTGAGGGCGAGAAGGTCGCCTCAGTCGAGCTGCGGGAACTGACCGGCGCTCCCGGCGGCCGGGGCGACTCGCCCGCCGCCGAAGCCGCATCTCGGTCGAATGCTAGCGGGCGCGGCAGCAGCTTGTCTATATCGACGAACCGGTCGTTGTTATACGATGGGAGTACAGGTATTGTCGGCCGTGCCTGTTCTGACCCCTCCCCTCC
>JAOYNC020123816.1:0-26432 GCA_025802115.2 Bertia moriformis
ACGTGCACCTCGGGCAGCCCAGCGCGATGCAAACATCTAGTGGGAAGTTGTGCCAGCAGACCTGAGCACCAGTACAGGCTCGATGAGGAGCATCGTATAGCCGGAAGAAAAGGAATGGGCAATTTGATCAGGAGTATCGGTTTTTGTCGGGATTGACTGGGGAACACAGACACATCGCATCGTATTGCTCGATCGCGAGGGACGGGCGATTGAGCAATACGATGCAGCGCACACAGGCGACGGACTTGAGGACCTCGTGGATCGCCTTCTGCGCAGCACTACAAATGAACCCGAGACAGTTGCCATAGCAATTGAAACGTCATGGGCTGCTCTCGTCGAGACACTTCTAGACATGGCTTTGCTGTATTTTCGATCAATCCTAAACAGGTGGATCGCTTCCGCGACCGTTTCACCGTCGCAGGTGCCAAGGATGACACACGAGATGCGCTGGTCTCGGCATCTTCCCTCCGGACAGACCGTCGCAGCTTCAGACTTGTCGAAATTGACACGCCTGAGATCATCCGTTTGCGTGAACTCTCCAGATTTGAAGACGAACTGAAAGCTGAGCTTCGCCGCACAACCAACCGCCTCTGGCAACAACTTCATCGTTATTACCCACAGGCGCTCAAGCTGAGCCCAGCGGCGGACGACCTGTTCATCTGGGATCTTTTGCGGAACGCTCCGAACCCTAAGACAGGATTAAGACTGAGCCTAGCTCGCACCCGGAGGCTACTGTCATTGCACAGGATCAGCAGGTTCACTGCGGAAGAGGTGCAGAACACTCTTCGAACACAGGCCCTCACGTTAGCTCAAGGCGCTGCAGAAGTAGCTAGCGAGCATGTGCTCCTCCTTCTACCTCACACTGGAGGCGTGGCCGGGTTTTCAAAGAGAACCTGCTCGGTGCAGCATCCCTTTCAGTTTGCGTCAGTATGACGGGCAATCCGTCAATTGGCCTATCGACCCAGCCCGCAGGTTCGCCGATCCGGCCAGTTTCCGAGATGCCCGACAATCCAGGAGCAATCGGAAAGCTAAACACTGGGCCGTCACCGGCGATCTATCCGGCAAGTGGCAATTGCGATCTTGATGGGGACTGGGAGCGCAGTAGCGAAATGAGCAAGCTCGAGGTGAAAGATTTTAGGCTCAAGTCTCCACTTAGAAAGCCGGATGAGAAAGGATTTTGCCTCGAAACCGAGAATTATTTGGCTCGGTATAGAAAGTTGTGTTTACAGGCGTTGGGATGATTCACATAGTTCCCGAGCAGCATCTTTCCATCAAACTTCAAATAGAGCTGATAGTTAACGGTGGTGCACTCCAAAACGAGATATGGACTCTCTTTTACGGATTGATCAAGGTGCCCGTTATATTCGAGATCTCCGTACACCCAGTGATTTTGGGCATAATGCTCTTTTGCTTTGAAGTTTCCGGGTGAAGGCTCGGTAATCACAATATCCTGACTCCCACCGCCGTTGTTTTCGCAGCGATACTGGCCAGTCCATTTGCCGACGAAGGGGCTAGCCTGCGTTTCGGGAAGAGCTCTCAGGGGCGTTGCTGAATCGGGGTGTTTAACACCGAGCACGAACGATAGCATCACTTCAGTTTCAATTTGGGTACCAACAGCTACAAGGTGAGCTCCGGGATACTTTGGGTGCTTCGCCTTGAAGAAATCCACAATCGGAGCGCTTCTTCTCTCTGGAGGATCTAAGGTCCATCCAGATCTAACGGCAGTTGCCGCACGTAAGAGGTCCATTTTCGCCTTCAATTGAGGAACGGTCGTCACATCAGGAAAATAGCACTGGTAAGTGTACTCGGATTTCGCTGCATCGAAGAGGATGCCACAGTCTCCACCCGGTATAGCGAAGTTTTCCTTGTGTTCCTCTTCAATCTTCCAAAAAATGTTGCCGTCGCTACTTTTTGAAGCGTTTTTCCTAAGGTCTATGAAATCCCTCGGGATGTAAAACGTAACATTTCGTATGATTTGACCGACTTGCTCCGGCGTCTGTCCTCCGATCGAGAATACGGGAGCCGGAGTTGACAGGACCGAGGCACGTTCGCTGGCGATTTGCGTTGCTTCGGGAATCTGACTCTGAAATCCAACTTTCAGCTTCGGAGAGAGTTCGCTTTGAACCTGTACGGGCTGTTGCTCTGCCAGTCGGCTATTAAACCATGCTTGTTGGTCGAAGTCTGACCTGCTTGTGAGGTCGGACGGCACGTTGTGGTTCAGCTTTGTAAAGAGGCTCTTAATTGGATCTTGTATTAAGCCGATTATGTCTCCAGAAGAACCGCTATGTGCCAAAATGTTCTTCCGCACAACATCGTAGTAACGCTCTTTCTGCTCCATTGTCGGCCTTGGTTGATTTGGAAACGTGAGACTTGGAAAGAACATGACGCTGCACATGTTTGCCAGCAGTTTTTGCTCCTTTGCTTCCCCTGGAGTTTTCGGTCGACGACTCTTGACGTGTTGAGGGTAGGTCACGCCTTCGCTTGGCAAATCTGAAGAGTTATACCAGTAAATCAAAGTGCTGATTCGGTTTCGAATAGCATGGTCCTGGTCCTCCACGGTCATGGATCTGAACTGACTCTCAGAAACTGCTGTTGCAACCGCGGAGTAGAGTAGAGACACCATCAAAGATAAGGTAAGAGTTGCGCGATACATAATGCTCGCTATTTGCCGATCACTATCGCTCGATTACAGTCGCTGACGTCCTGTCTGTTGTAGTTATCGATCTTTTCTAGACCGTGTGGATCGCTCTGGAGATGAGCGACCATTTTCTGCGATGCGCAACTCGCCATCGCTTGTCGTTGTGCAGGCGGCGTGCCGTAGGCAAAGGTGTCGAGGATGTTTTTCGAAACGTATGAAGTAATTTTTGCAGGCGATGCACAGGACCGGAGATCGACAGCGTTCAAGACTATACCAATCTCGGGTTCTAGCAGGACTCTCCCTCCTGCAGCTTTCGCGAACTTGACCTGACCACTCAGTCGTTGTTCGTGCACCTTCTCAGCGACACAGGGACAATCGTAATTCCCACTGAGCAATATTCCCGCTTGGTGTTCGCACCAGGACGGAGCACTTCGGAATTCCGTTTCGATGGCTACGGCAAGGTCATCGGATGATTGGTAGAGGGAGGAGCGCTCAGGGACCGGCGTCGCCCCGACACCACTGGGGCTCCACCCAGTATCGATGAACATCTGTTGTGGGTTCCGGCGCTGGCGTTCAATTTCTTGTTCCGCATCGGCCTGAGACTTGAATTCGTTACAGAAGACGCCCGTGCCGCGCCCGCTGGTTCTTGCTCCATATTTGCTGCTTACAAACGGTCCGTATTTTAACGCCAGAACGGAAACATCGGAGGTAGCCGGGAAGATGCTGCTTCCGTAGTATGTTATCGTGTGAGCCGCCCTGTCACTTATGGAGGCATAGCAGAGACCAACTGAACCCGAAGCAGGAGGTGGCGCGACGCTCATCGCTCCGGACCAGCGAAAATCAGTTTCCACAATTTTGCCATCCGGGAGATTCAAGCTCTGAAACCCGATTTGATCACGCCTCTTCTGTTCCTTCGCAACCTCCTCTGTTTCCCATCCGCCGCTGCAACCCGTGCCACCGCGCATCGCCTGGGCTCCATACTTTTGAGTTAAGAATGTTCGAAATTGCAATGGCAGAACACTCACGATCGCCGGGGATGCAGACAAGTGGGCCGCCTCGATGGGCAATGTAAAGACCTCCGAGTAGTACTTGATGTGCCCGACCATCATCCCGCAGAAGTCGTAGCGAGATAACCTGGAGTTTGCCGGCACCGGCGAAGTTGTCGTTCCGGTATCGCCAGAGAGGTCGGCGTTAGGAGGTGGTGCCTTCGGTGCTGGCCCGGACGCAGTATCAGTTCCGTTGATCGTTTTGCTTATCGTGTCCTGGGCCTTCTTTTTGGTTTTGTTGTAGATGTCTCTGAACTGAGGAGAGCCGACTTGTCCCGCAAGTATACAGAGGACGATGGAAGCCGCAGAGCGGGAAGCAAGACGTCGCAGGGCGCTCTTGATGGGCACTGCATCGGGAGCTCTATGAAAACGGCAAAATGGGGTTAAGTGTTTCCTCAGTCCGATAAGGTTCATATAGAATGTCGCCGGTCAATGGCCAAGTTTGTAGGAACGAGGTTTTGCTTGTCCTTACGGAACTCTTAAGAAGTTCTAAAGCGATTCATCTTTATGCCTTTCAACCATTTACCGCTGGAAACTTCTCGGGGTGTGGGAAGGGTATGGAGGTTTGCTGGGCGCGAATTTGACGAAGCGCGGCTCGAGCTAAGGGTGAATGGACAGCGCGTCGAGCCCGAGCTAAAGCCCTTAGAAGTCCTGGTTCAGCTCCTAAATCATGCTGGGGAAGTCGTCAGCAAGGATCATCTGCTCGACGCCGTCTGGCCCGGGCTTAACGTAGTGGATGGCTCGCTGACGACGGCAGTTCACAAATTGCGTAAAGCGTTGGGAGACGACAGTTCCGAGATTGTCGTGACAGTTCCTCGCGTAGGCTATCGCTTGGCGGCTGTCGTGCAGTCAGAAGTTGCTGGGTTCACGCGCGCTGTCGCAGCAATGGATCTGGAGTGTGGCCAATCAGTTCCTGGTCGCGAGAGTTGGCGGCTCGTGCGTCGGCTCAGTACATCACGGCACAGCGATGTGTGGCTTGCAGAGCATCCTAAAACTTCCGAGCTTCGGGTTTTTAAGTTTTGTTCGGACACGGCCGGCGCCCTGAAAGCCTTGAAGCGAGAGGTGATGGTATCTAGATTTTTCCGTGAATCTCTGGGAGATCGTCCAGAGTTTGTCCGAATCCACGAATGGAATTTTGATACGCCGCCATACTTTCTGGAAAGCGAGTACGGGGGATTAGATCTGACGGAATGGGCCGAGAGACAAGGTGGCTTGAGCAACATCCCGATGGATCGCCGCCTATCCCTACTGGCCGAGATTGCCCGAATTGTGGCCGTGGCGCACGAAGCAGGAGTGCTACATAGGGATTTAAAGCCAGCCAATGTCCTTATTCTTTCATCAGATGGCGGCACCCAAGAACGGATTAGGGTCGCGGATTTCGGAAGTGGCTTTTTGCTGGAGCCGTCCCGTCTTAAAGCTCTCGGGATTACGAGTCTGGGATCAACACAGACCACCGATCATTTAACCCAATCGCTTACCGGAACTTTCCTATATCTAGCACCCGAGGTTCTCTCCGGCAGTGTCGCTACGGCAGCGGCAGATGTCTACTCACTTGGCATCATTTTGTACCAGTTGGTAATTGGCGATTTCCGCAAACCTCTTTCATCTGGTTGGGAACGTGTCGTTGAGGATCCTTTAATCCGGGAGTATATTGCTACAGCCGTTTCCGGCGACCCGGCATGGCGATTTGCTACCGCAGCCGAGCTCGCGCATCGCTTATGCGGCCTAGAAGACCGGCGGTGTATTGAGAACAGTCTGTCTGATAAAGAGCAAAACCGTCAAAAGGGATCTGGACGAAGCCCTTTGAACACGAGCAGGCGCCGTCCTTGGATCGTGCTCGCAAGCCTTGCAGCTATCCTTATGGCGGCGGTTTTTCACTTTCACGTGCAGTCGTCAGAGCCGAAGCCTTTACTCAACACTGTCGCCATCCTCCCCTTTCAGAATGTTGGTTCCGACCACGCTCTTGACTTTCTAAGTCAGGCTGTGCCCGACGAGATCGCCACTTCCCTAAGTTACGCTCGCTCCCTAGCAGTCCGGTCCTCTGTGGAAAGTGGTAAATACACGCAGCCAGGTCTTGATCTGCAGTATGTTGGGAATCAATTGAAAGCCGCATCGATTATCACCGGGCACTTTATTCAGGAGACGAATGACCTGCGGTTCACGATTGAGGCCATTGACGTAAAAACCGGGCGCGTGTTCTGGCGAGACACCTTCACAGTTCCAGCCCGAAGCATGATTGAAATGCGTCAGGCTTTAACTGATCGCACGCAAGGAACGCTCGGCGCTGCCCTGCGTGCATCTGCTCTAACAAGTGACATAGGTACGCATCCTACGAACGAGGAAGCCTACTATTTGTATCTCCGTGCTGCAGCTGTTCCGATGGATACCGCAGTAAACAAAGAAACGATCTCAATGCTTGAGAAGTCCGTCGGACTCGATCCAGATTTCTCTTCCTCATGGCTCATGCTGGGAAGAAGGTACTATCTTGAGGGCCGTTACGCAAATGGAGGGATCTCCATGATGCGGCACTTTCAGATGTCAATCGAAAGGGCCCTCGCCTTAGACCCGAATAACATCGCTGCCGCCGCCAATCTCACTGTGCTTCACCTCGAGCAAGGTGAGCTGACAAAGGCTCTTCGGGAAGGCGAGGACCTCGTCCGGCGACGGCCTAATAGTGCGGATGCTCATCACATTCTCGGTGCTGTGTTTCGCTACGCAGGCTTGTTGGAGGATTCATCGAGAGAGTGTGAACTCGCCTTCAGACTTGATCCTCATACGCAAACAGCTGGTTTGCGCTCGTGTGCGATTGTGTTTTCTCTGCGCGGCAAGTATGACCGCGCGAAAGACTACTTGAACCTTGATCCGAACTCAGATTTTCACAAAGCTATCCTACTGACAACTCTTCTGCGTGAGGGACGCACGCGAGAAGCCTTGCAGGTCGGGACTCCTAAAATCCCGCAATGGCGAAGTTATGACATGTTGCCGACCTGTGAACAAAACAGGTCGACATCTGGTCTGCAGAGCGCCGCAGCCAATTTGCAGGTTTCTGAAGATCCCGAAGCAAATTATCTTGCGGCTGCTAACCTCGCTTTCTGCGGCCTGACCGATCAGGCTATGCTATTGCTCAAGCGCGCTGTGGAAGGAAACTACTGCTCCTATCCTGCTCTAGACTCGGATCCATTTTTGGCCAGCTTGCGAATGATGCCTCAATTTGCTGCAATTCGCAAGACTGGTCTTGCCTGTCAGCAGAACTTCATCGCCGCGCGTCGAGGCATAGAAGGACAGCGACATTAAATAACCATCGCTCAATGCAGGCTGGCCGGTATACCGATGCAAATTGTTACGACGTCCAGCTGATGTACACAATAGATCCGCTGTTGTCCGAAAGGGTAGAGGAGCAGCCTGAATTTCAGGCACCTCGCGGATTAGCAAACACATCGCCGTCAGGGCGGATCTATACGCGCGCTGAGCTTCGGTTTCGTATAGCTCCCTTGAAGATAGGAGCATGTGAAGCCGCCATGCCTGAATTGGATGCCCGGAAACGCGGCTCTCGTTTGGGCGTAGCCCACCGCTGAGTGAAACTTTCGCAAGTCGGTCAGGATAATGATCACGTAGTGGCATCGAAAGGGCGTATTGACAATCGAAAGTATTCGAATCCCCGGCAAGCTTAGTGAGCAAGAGTTCAGCGAAGTGCGACGCCTTGTGCTGCCAAGACTATATTGGCCAAAGATTCTACTGAGCAACTGGTACGGACTTGTGCTGCTCTTGGCACTGATCTGGGGCACAATGATCCAGTTCTTGCACAAGGATGCGAGCCATGCTGCAGGCTTGGCGTTGGTCTGGCTGGTTGTAGGCGGAATTGTCGGCTGGGCTTTCTATAGCACCAAACGTGGTATGGAAAAAGAATACAGAACACTGGCTAAAACGTTACCGGATTTTCTGACTATTGCTCGTGACGGATTGCATTTTGACGGACCCACCGGAGCTCGAGCGTTCAACCCTTGGTCGCACTTTAGTCGTTGGCGAGAGGGAGAACAAGTCATTCTCCTGCATCGTTCACTAAGCGGTGGGTTCACAATGATACCTGTTGGAGGCTTGCTCCCGGCTGACCGTGAGAGGCTCCGGACACTGCTGAGGCTCTATGTTGTTCAAATCTGAGCTAAGCCGATTAAATCGTCACCAAAATTGCCTCTAGCGAGAAGAGACGTCCGTATGGAACCCTCGATTGTGAAGGAGAAGTCGCGTTTCCGGACATGTGGATTGCGTTGAGAATGAGTAGTCGTTAGCGTTGTTCGAAAGTGACTCGGCCTCAAGTTGTTCCCGCGCTCGAACGTCTCTCGCCGAGTCACTCCCGAACAACGCTAACGACTACCCGTTGGGAATCGCAGTTTCCGGGTTGCAGACCGTGTTGCCGAGTAACTAAAACGGGCACACTTGAACGCTTCTTAAGCGCCCGTTTCTTCACCGACCGTGCTCGCCAGGTTGGTTGACGGACTTCACCAAGAGCCATGTGCCCGTTGATGTCTCCGCCATTAACATAGGGATCCACGCGTACATTGTCATCGCCGGAAATGAAGGTCGCGCAAGGTGGATGAGACAAGCGGCCATCGCGATGACGGAGGCCACGAGGCCCAACCATGCGAGCATTCGGGGGATGTAGCCGGTTTCAACAAAGAGGTAAAAGAAGATTGTTGATCCTATCGTGAAGACGAAAGCACCAAGTGCGGTTGCATCGTTCCAGTGGCCGAATCGCAGCACGGCCATTCCGGAAGTGGAAGCGGCTAGTTCTGCCTCAACGACCCCAAATCCGATCGCCGTTGATATGACTCCTAGAGTTGCCTCAAGAAGCCGAAACCCGACAGCACTCATCGCAAGAACTTCACCCGCAGGCCGGACTGCGTGATACAACCCCAACGCGAGGGGCACGGTCAGCAAGGAGCCTGAAAGCATCAGCCATCTACCAACTGGTGCATGAAGCTGAAGACCGGTAAGATCAACGGTCAAGACCATCCAGTACATGAGGCCTGCCAGCCGCGCCCAAGCCCGTTGCGATTGAGTGACGGCCTCAGCAGCATTCAGCCGCTGGCCTTTGTTGATCACCGACATGCTCATGAGCATACGTTCGAAACTCGGGCTTTGTTCCCAGATACAAGCGACGGGGACGTACAGAAAGTGCGCAAAACGCACTTAGATCGCCGGTGACGGCGCAGGCTTTGCTAATAGGTGTAGTGCCGCGACCGTGGCGATTACTCTACGCTGGCCGACTACTTGTGGGTAATTAGCCGCTTCCGACTGGCTTACCCTAGGGACCCATTGGCAGGTCGGGCCTACTGCAAGTTGAGTCACTAGATTTCCGTCTAACAAAGAGCTGAACTGCTTAGTCTTTCCAACTAACCAAGTTTGCGGAAGCTGTGGAGGAGCAGCACAAGGGTTGCTATCTAATTCCCGCTGTGAAGTGCTGGAGACGAAGGCCGAGCGCCAGTTCTGACGCAGACTCAACGCCTGCTACGCAGGAACGCCGGCTGGATTCGTGATCTCGGCCGTTGGCTTACCATTCTCCGTACGTCGTACTTCCGCCAGGGCACGATAAGCGGCGAGGCGTGCACGATTGATAGAGCCTAGCGGGCGATGAGCCTCAAGCGAGTGGCTTGGAGAGAACGAGAGATCTTCAAAGAAGCCGTTCTTGGCTGGATCGAAGGCGGTCTGTACCGGCAAGATCAGGCGAGCGACAGGCTGGTACTGCGAAAGCTCTTCCGGCCACTTCGCTTGGGCATCCTCAACAGGCATCTGGTCGACGTTGACGTTGAGTTGAACAGCAAAGATGAACTCGGCGGGCTGAGTTCGGAAGAACTGATTTGTTGCTTCCCTAAAGGCATCGGGTGTGCCAGGATCGTAAGGCTGGTCAAAGAGAGCCTTCAAGCCCGGCGAGTCCGGAATAACGCCGATCTTGGCTACATAGTCGCCGTAACGATAGGGCGTTTGCGAGTAGTATTCTTCCGCCATGGGGTGGTTGTTCTGATGGCCAAAGAAGTCGAGCTTTTCTGAATTGAGTCCCACCGCGTTGAGAGCCGCATTTGTTGCGCGTGCCGCATCCGATACGGCTCCCTTTACGGTATCCGAGAGTCGAGGAGCGATCATCGCATTAGGTTTAAAGGTTTGCAGGAATGCTTTGGCTCCGCTATTGATGAACTCTTTTCCAGTATCGAGCACGAAGTCCTGCGTTTCGGCAGTATGACCCGGCAGTTTCGGACCCGAGACGTCGAACACCTTGAGTGCCATACCGCGCACAGTTGTGACTTTGGAATCGTCATTGATCTCGCCCGGAGCAGTCGCCAGGCGCACCAGGACGGGATGGCGTCCAGGCTGGGCGAACAGTCCTTGCGCCAGTTCGGGCGACAAATCGCTTTGCACAATCAGCTCTCCGGTGAGCAATCCGAAAGCTTTCGCATGGGAGATGCGAACGTTTTCGCGGCTACCCGATTGTCGCCGAACGAGGTGCATCCCCTCGGTCATGAGTTCAATGATCTTTTTGTGAGTCTCGCCTTCATCCGACGAGACCGTCTCCAGATCATCTCGATACAAAGTGTACTGAGCCATCTATCCATCGACCTTTCTGGGTCAGGAAAGTTACGTGCTCTCGAGAGGCAGGTAGCTTCCCGGAGGTGTTCGTCAGGATTGGCGCCGGCGCAGACGCCCAACCAGCAACGCAACGGAGATCGCGATTCCGACCAGGCCGAGACTGGCTGGCTCTGGAGTACTCGCCACCTGATTCGCAATCACCGCGTAGCCCGCGTCGTTAGGGTGCACGTTGCCGATGGGCTCCATGCCAGAACCGGGTGCCGGGGAAGTGGAGCCTGCCGGATATTGGCTAATGTACGTGAGTGCCGCTTCTTGTCCCAGAAACGCGCTATTCAGGCCGACATACTTCGCGTTGAATTGCGAGGCCAAGCTCTGGATAATGGCGTTGAGTTCCGGCCCACCCTGAGCAAAAATAGCCTTTGCTGGATTGTCTGTGGGATCGCCCGGAAAGGGATTGTAATAGCCGAGCAGGTACAGACTTGCCGTTGGATCGAGAGAGCGAATGCCAGTAAGTACTTGAATGTAGTTAGCCTGGTAAGTCGCCAGTGTGGCGGGCAACATTGCGAGCGCCTGGCTGGTGGGATAGTTCGCCAGCGCAGCTAGTTCGTTGAAACCGAGAGTAACGCTGATGGTGTTGACTGTATTGCCAACGGCAGTTTGCGAAGCGACCAGGCTACTGAACATAGCCGCTTGCGACGTAGTAGGGCTGGCGCTATAATTCAGGTTTTGTTGTGCCAGGGGAATGTCGGTCCTACCCACCACGGGCGGTGTGCGGCCATTGCCGCTCATAAAGCTGGCAGCAGTTTCGCCATCGATGGCCAAGTTAACGACGGTCGGCCGTACACCGCCATTCTGGGCAGCCAAGCTATCAGCGAACTTGCCAACGTAACCGCGGTCACCGTAAGAAGGCACGTACCCCAGATCGGTTTCTCCAAAGGTGATGGAATCTCCAAGCCCCACATATACGGAAGCCGCACGAGCCGCTCCAGAGGTAGCCAGTGCAAGGGTAATCGCACAGCAGACAACCGATTTTGAAAACTTCATATCTTTTTCTGTTCCTTTTTTCGCTTTGTCCGAAGTCGGAGAATCGAGATCCGGCGGAGCAAGTCGATCAAGCCCTACAACTAACCGGTCAGCGTGGCGAGCATGACTCGTTACGTATATGTGTGTTACGGTGCCTAGTCTGACAGCCCTCTGCAGTATCCGAAAACTCGTTTGTATACCAGTTCTACCGGGTCACTTTATCGTTAGTACCGAGATGCTGAAGTGACATCATCCGAATGCATGCGTTTGACGTATCTGAGAGATTAAGGACGGTGAGCGCTTAAGGGAAAAACGATACCTGAAGCGACAACCGGCGCTTAGCGATGGCCGGTTAAATGACCTTTGGCGTTTAAGGCAGAGTTAGTGGGCAAGCATATTCCCGAGGATCGTGCATTATTCCTAAGCGTTAAGATGCCCAGGCCAGGATCGCCGCACAGATTTCATCAGGTGTATTTTCTTGGATGAAGTGTTTCGCACGAGGAAGAAGATGAACATTATGGGTTGGAAAGTGCTGAAGAAGGCGAAGTCGATCCGGCGTTCTGAACGCCCCGTCTGCCTCGCCCCAGACGACCAGAGCCGGTTTATCTTTCAGGGTCGACAGTCCAGCTTCAACTTGGGCAAGATACTCGCCGCTCCCGAGTATCTGGCGAGCAAGGATCCACATCGGTAGCCGTGAGGCAGGCGTGGAGAACGGGCCCATGTAGGCAGCCAGTTCCTGCTCCGTCAACGTGCGATTGATTCCAGCCGGAATCAACCACTTTGCAAGCGCATTGTAGCGAGTGATCAGAAACTTAGCTGGCTCACTACCAACAATTTTGGAGAACGCGGACATACCTTTGGATCGCTGGGCTGGCCACGCAAAAGTGTTGCCAAGGATAAGTGCCCGGACTAGTTCAGGGTGACGACTCACAAACCCGAGTCCAATCGGACCGCCCCAGTCTTGCACCATGATGGTGAGATCCTTCAATGCGAGATGGTTGGCAAACTGTTCCACAATGCTCGAATGTTCGCGTGGCAGAAAGGTGTAGCTTGACTTAGCCCTGCTGAGACCGAAGCCGGGATAGTCCAAAGCAATGCAGCGGAAGTGAGGCGACAGCTTGCGCACCATATGCCGATATAGGAAAGACCACGTAGGATTGCCATGCAGCAGCAGAAGTGTTGGTCCACTTCCTTCATCGATGTAGTGAATCACGTTACCGTCAATGTCCACGGTCCGGCTTGTAAAGGGAAAGAGGCTGCGGTCTAGCCAGCTCGGGTTCAAGTCCACGTGAATCATGCCTTAATCTTCGCCTGGGTGGTGAATGGGCAGGGCCCATCGTGCCGAGCTATCGCACAAGCTTGGAGGATCGGAGAAGCTGCCTTCTCGAAACGAGCCATGGCTGCATAACAAGCGAACGGGAAATAGCCCACTGTTCGGCAGCATAGATCGCGCAAAACGGCGAAGTATTTGGTAATCGTCTTGGGTCGGAATTGTGACGATTACTTTACGCTGCCTGACTACTCGCGATCTATACTGAATGACGTTGTTTCCGGATTGCCGAGAATCCTGAATCAACTCGGAACGTAAACGGTATCCCGCTGTGCAGGAGTTCGTACGCAAGAAAGTACTTGGGCTGCGATTCTCTTTGGTTTAGCCCGTGTTAGATGCAGCCAAAGTGGGAGTCTGGGGAAACGTCGAGCGAACATTGTTGCGCAGCATTGGGAGCGTTTGCATGCGAGAGTTGTGACCCAAGCCAACTTCATCTCCGAAACTCGTTGCCGACCAGCCCCGAGGCTATGCCTGACTCTGGCCTAGCGAGACTAGTCATATGAGAAACGCCCTTGCTGAGAGCATGACGCTTCGCAGAAGAATTATCTGGTGGCTGTTTGGGCTGGCCGTGGTCATCGTCTTTGTGTTTGCCACCGGAAGCGATTCGCTATTGCAACAATTCAACGCGCCCTCGGAATCGCCCTCAACAACGAGCCCCGTAGACCAAAGCATCTATCTAACCTCCCGGAACATCGCGCGTCTAGCGGCCACTCCCCAGGAACAGCATCTTGCGGTAATGGCTATGCGCGCATCCGATCACGAATTGGATCAAAGCTTTGTCTCCGCCATTCGCAAGTCAACACACCATAGTGAAACCCTCAGTCCAGCGATTTCCCAAGGACGTAAGAGGATTGCCGAACTGAAGGAGGCGGTAAAGAAAGATAAAGAGAGTATCTCGTCATTGCAGAACGGCAGCGCTTCTAACTTGGATGGAAGGGGTGAGAAACTGCGGCTAGTAGAAGCGCAACTGGCCCTCGACAACGACGAGCTCGACAACGCACAGCAAGACTTCGAGCGTCTCGATGAGAATAGAGAGTCGGAGCTCCAGCAGGTCTTTGACCAGCACCAAACTATTGAAGATCAAGCAGCAACTCTTCCGAAGGACACTTCGACCGCGTCGTTCGAAACGCCCGCCGCTTTGAGATCCTTTCGAGGGAAGCTGAAGGTTCGCTCATTGCTGGTCGAGCGAGCGCGGTTGATCGAACAAGCACAAGCCATAGCCTTAGAAGCGCTAAGAGCCTTAAACACAGAACATAGTCGGCTGGAAAGCTCCAGTCCGCCAAATTTCAGTTCACAACCTGAAACGAGCCAGGCACGAGTCGCTCACTTAAACGTAATGGCAGAAAGACAAAGGGACATGAGCGATCTGGATCATAGAATCCGAGACCTCGGCCTTTTGCAGCGAGTTTACGACGACTGGCAGCGGCTCCTAGAGCAGCAACTCTACGCCATACATGTTGGCATCGGCCACGACATCCTCACAATCGTCCCCACGGCTGGGACGGAGCTTCTCGGGGTCCGGGTCCATGGCTAGCAGGATCAAGCGCCGTAGATTGCTGTCCGAAGACATTTGGAGCGACTCGAGGTCTTCTTCCATACCCTCGCGCGACAGGCCGTCCCATTGGAGAGCGAGGCCATTCTCTCGCGCCAGTTCGTCCGCGAACTCCCGCAGGACGGGGCCGTTTCCGACCAGGAATGGTTGTGTCTTACTCAGCTCTGCCAAATAGAATGCGGAGCGTTCGGTCCACTCCTCCACTTCGTATCCTTTGAGCTTGTTCTCACTCGAGAGACGGTCGAACAGTTTGTTCAGCGTGCGTTCGATTTCTCGGGATGGCACATCGCCGCGCAGCAGTCTCTCGGGCAGGTCCACATCCCGGAGTTTGCCGGCGAAGTCGTACAGGTCTTGAAAAATGTGTTGGTGGATGCGTTGCAGGTGCTCGATGGTGAAAGCACCCGGTATCGGTTTGGTTTGCAGCTCCACCATGCGAAAGGTGGTGAAGTCAGCTTGGGCTCGTGCCAGAGCCGGGGCGCTCGTGATGCCTAGCTTGTTTCGCAGGACATCCGTTCCGGGAAGAGTGTAAGGGGACAGCTCAGGCATGACGGGCCTCCTCGGGCCGGTACGTCTGGAGGAGGCGAGAGTACACGCGATCGAGAGACGTGCTTCCTTCTTCCCACCTCCTTAGGTTGAATCCGAGAGCTGCCGAGATCGGATGGCCTTCGAGTTCGGTGGACCGAACGGCCGTGCGGATGGCTTTCTGCCGTCGTCGTTGTTCTGCAATGGAGATTGTGATTGTTTGTTCCATGCGGTTTACCTCCTGTGTGTTGACCTAAAGGAAGGAAAGTAAGACTTGTCGATCGTGGCCACCAGCGTTCCCGCCCATTCGTTGCCCGCTACCAGAGCGCAGCGCAACGAGAACGGGGTTGTTCTGCTTTGGCTGGCCGTCTGGGCGATTTCGGTGGGAACGTTTGCCGTCGCGCAATGGTGGGTCATTGCCTTCTGTGCCGGGAGCTTTTGGTGGCTGACCTGGAGAGTCAGCCATTTCGAAAAAGCCGCCCTGGTGTTCCTGCGTCCCGTTCCATTCAGGGTTTGCCTCCTGTCCGCTGCAATCGGCGCAGCGTTGTTCCTGCTCTTTCTCGTGTTCATCCAGAGAGCGCACTTGCACGTTGCCGGGCACGTGCCGCTGACATTGGCCCTCTGGTCTACTCTCATCTCTCCGATCAACGAGGAGCTGGTGTTCCGCGGTCTGCTGTATCGCGGCTTCACCATCATCGGATCGAGTCTCACAAAGTCGAAGGCGAGCGAGTGGTTCGTCATTGGGCTGACTGGAATTCTCTTCGGCCTGGCTCATGCGCGAGAATCCGTGTTCCTGCTCATGACCATGACGGCTGGGATTGTGTACGGCGTTGTTCGCTGGCGGGCGGGAAGCATCCAGGCGAGCATCTGTTGCCATACGGTGTATAACGCGTTAGCGTTGCTCCTCCTGATCCGGTAAGAGTCGTAGCGAGGCCAGCACTCGGCCGAAGTAGCCGTTGTCGATGCCGCGCTGAGAGTCGCCGGTGTTGTAGCGCGAAATCGAATGCGCGAGAGCCGTTTGTCCCGGCCCATACCGCTTGGCTTCGATCCGATAAAGATCTTCGAGAATGGTCCACCCGACTCGGAGGTTGGTGCAAGGGTCGAGGAGAGTGCTGGTCTTGAGCCCCCGTCTGTTTGCCTCTGCCGTACTCACTTGCATGAGGCCGACATCGACCGAGATGCCGAACCGCTCGAAGTAGTTCATCCAGTCGAAAGCCTCCCGTTTGTCGCGAGGCTGCCGAGCCAGGTGCAGCGTGCCGGCTGACAGATGCCACTTCCTGAGGAGAGCATTCGGGGTATCAATCGCAAGGGCATAGGGGTTACCGCCCGATTCCGTGTGGACGATAGCCTCAAGCGTTCGAATGGGTGCTTGTGGGACGCAGTGCCGGCCCAGTTCGGCCCATGTCTGTGCAACCAGTCCTGCAGGCAATAAAAGAAGGAGGGCTGCTGCTCTCATTGGTTGGTCACCTCGTAAGCCGGGATGCCCCACAGAGAAGCCCAGTTCTGCACGGCTTGGTGCTGAATGGCTGGAATGAGGGTGTCGCGCGCCCAGTAGGTGTTCGAAGGGGCTAGGATGAAGTCCGGCTGGTGGGAGAGGGACTGGAGAACGGGCCAGGCGCTGAGCTGCTCCCAGCAGATCAGGACGGCCGCCCGGTAGTCACGGACGCGGATCGTCGGTGGATACCGCAGCATGAGCGGAAAGCCATTGCGGCCGTCCCCGAAGATCTGCCACATCACAACCGGCACGGGAACTCGCTGCACATAGGCGAAATGGGGTCCGAAGCCACGCGAAAGCAGGATGTTGCGGCTGGCGGTCGGCGTGTTTGGAATCGGCACGGTCGTTCCTAGCAGCAAGGAGGTTTGCTGCCGAGTCAACTGGCCGAAGAAGGAGCGCCAGTACGCGTCTTTGCCCTGCGACCATTCGGGAATGGCTGTCTCTGGAAAAAGCACGACGGAATGAGGATGGGCCAGAGCTGTTTCTCGGAGGAAGATCTCCTGACGGATCGCAGCGGCTTCCGCGTGCGGCTCGAAAGCACTTCCGCCAAAGCGCGTGTTCACGGTCACGATGTCGGAACGTGCTGGTGGCTTTTGATACTGCCAGTGAGCCGCCGCCGTTGCGACGACTAGCAAGGACGCAAGAGAGGGCCACGGCACAAATCGACGTGCCAGGAGTAAGCCTGCGGTTAGCAGCAGGCCCAGCCACTTCGTTCCGGGCAATAAGAAGCCGCAGGCGTTCAGTGGATAGGCGACAGTCACCAAGCTGAGCGGCGGCACCGCCAGGAGGAGCAAAGAGAGCAGGGCAGAGACTTCAACCCAGCGGTGAGAGTACAGCAGAATCCAGGGAGCGGCGCCCAGCGCTGCAACCGCCCACCATAGCCCTATGTCTCCTAGCAGCGAATCATTGTTCCCAAAGAAGGCGCTGGCTCCGGGAACGATCGGCCACGTCGCAGCCAAGTAGTAGAGCAGGGCACAGCAACCTTCCCAGCGCGTGCGTGAGGCCGTGTAGAGAAACGGAAACAGGACGGCAAGCCAGCTCGGACCCAAATGCCCACTCCATCCCAGTGCGCCGAGAATCGCCGCTATGGCAAAGAACAGGGCAACGCGCTTAGCGCCGTGTCTGTTTGGCAGCATGGTCCACAAGGAGTGGCTGTGCCCAGGCTTTGATGGCCGTGATCGGGACCGGCCCGAAGTAACGAGAGTCAAAGCTTTTGGGGCTGTAGGATGAGACAACCCAGATCTCCCCGTCTCGCACCTTGTAGTTTCCGAAGGCATAGTGTTGTAGCTCCTTTCCGGCCGCATCGTGGGCCAGCGGCATTGAGTTGTGAACAAACGCTCCATTCACGGCGACTCCCATCGGAGCAACCGTCACCGTATCTCCCGGCCAGGCTGCTACTGGCTTGAGTAAGGCTTCGTATCCGTCTGCGCAGTTTCCGGCCCAGCCGATCCGGTAGTTCGGGTTGTTGCGAAAGCCCGGCCACTGCTGGCTCGGGCAAAAGAAGACGTACACCTGAGACCGGGTACGCCGCTGCAGGGGGATCTGGGGCACGGATACGGCGTAGTAAATCCCTCGGGGTGCGGAGCGGGTCACATTGAAGATCAACCCAGCGGCCCGGGCTGCGAACGCAAGGCCGACACAGAGGAATCCAGCGACAACCATGGTGGTTGTGACCCGTTTAAATCGGCCAGTCACTGAGCGCCTCCCTCAGAAAGGGGGGTGGGTCCGTCGCCCCACGGGATCTCTGCACAACGGACTGATGCGGTAGCTCCTCTCCCGGCGCTGCTCCGCGCTCCCGCAGCTTGCCAATCAAGTGCGTCTTGTGAACATGGATCTCGAGAACGAGATTCTTGTCCGAATCGTCGCTGTCCGCGGCCGTCTTGCGAACAGCACGGCGAATGATCATCCCGACGACGTGGATGTTGTCGCCTTTGTCGTAGTACTGGGCCATATGCTCGGACCCTTTGAAAAAGACGAGCGAAAAGAACTGCCGGTGAGAAACCGTTTGCCCCTGGGTGTCGTACACCCAGCTTTGGGCTAAGCGGGCGCGAAGAAAACGGCGATGACCCGCTTCGACAAACGTGGGTTTCTCGGTCAGATGGCCGGAAAGACTGACTTCGTTTTCAAACTCGTCCACGGGTCGCCTCCGCTAGTGCTTGGGAAACCATCGAGGCTGGATGGAGAGTCAGCGGTTCGGTTGCCGACTCCGTCGGTGCAGGATCGAGAGCCGTCGGGAATCG
This sequence comes from Bertia moriformis, assembly GCA_025802115.2. Classification (NCBI taxonomy): domain Eukaryota; kingdom Fungi; phylum Ascomycota; class Sordariomycetes; order Coronophorales; family Bertiaceae; genus Bertia; species Bertia moriformis. The sequence goes on from JAOYNC020123816.1 coordinate 18,426, forward strand.
GGGCACTGGAACCTTCGTTCTCGCCAGAAAGGTCTTGTTAAGAAAATACAGGCTCTGCGTGCCATAGATCGGAGCCACACCATTCAGAAAGATGATCATGTCCCCGGGCTCGAGGATCTTGCCGTTCGGATCGTTGTTCTCTTTCTTGGGCGGCTTGATGCGGCGGAGTTCATCCACGGTAATCAGCGGGCGCTGGACCTGCTCCACACTGCGGAACACGTGCTTGAGGTAGAAGTCTGTTCGCAGGCCCGAGTAGTTAACCGTTTCTTTTTCGACCGTCATGACACCGCTCAGCGTGCAGAGCGTCTGGAGCGTGGCTTCGTCATCCGTTTGAAAGCTCGACTTGATAAAGCAATTGCTCGAGATGCTCTCGTTATCCCCATACTCGGCTTTGATTTGGGAGAGGGTCTGCGTGATCAGAACCGCACGGATCTTGTAACCGGCCATGGTCGTCATGGCGTTCGCCAAGCTTGGCATTTGCTTCAATTCCGGGAACTCGTCCAGCAGCAGCAGAAGATGGTGGCGGTTCAGATCCAGATCGCTGAGAAGTTGGTTGAAAATCAGCTCGACCATCAGCCGGACCAGAGGACGCAATCGTTCCCGGTCGCGCGGTGTGGGCGGAACGTTGAAATACAACGTCATGGGGTTCTTTCCGTACACCAAATCGCGAATGCGGAAGTCCGAACGCGAGACGGTCTTCTGAATAATTGGGTCGTCGTAAATCGCCATCGGTGTGACGATGCTCGATTGCACGCTTGAGCCCTCCCGGTCCGCTCGATTGAGCTGCCGCTGGACCGCTTTCGCCACAAAGGGATGCGTGGCCGTGGGCTTGCCATTCGTATCGCGCCAGCCCCTCGTCGGATCGCTGCGTCCACCCGGATCGTGAATGTCCTCTTGCATCTCGCGGAGAACATCGGCGATGTTCTTTCCGGGAGATGAGTAGAGCGTCAGAACATCGGGAAGCGTGACTTCGCGCGGTTTGTCCAGCCGTCGATACACGTATCCGAGATGAAGAATGCCGGCAGATACCAGATCAACGGCAGCATCCTCAAAATGCTTGTAAAGGGCGTTCTCCCCACCATTGCGGATCACACCATTGGCGATCGCCTGGGCGTCGGATACGTCGTATTCGGTGTACCAGCGGATCTCGTTGAGAGGGTTGTAGCAGCAACTAGCTTCGGGATTGGTGGGCGCGAACTTCAACACCCGCTGCCCCAATCTGTAGCGATACCCAGCCGTCATCTGAGAGTTCTCGCCTTTCACATCCAGCACGAAGGCGCTTTGCTTCCATTGCAGAAGAGTCGGGATAATGCAGCTAACGCCTTTACCGGATCGTGTGGGAGCACTCACGAGAACATGCTCCGGGCCGTTGTGCAGGAGGTAATGCAGCTCCTGTGTTTCTGGGTCTCGCCAACCCCCGACGTATACGCCATCGTTGGCGTTCAGTAGTCCCGCTCCCTGGATCGTCTTCCGGTCGGCCCAGACCGCTGACCCATGCAGGTTTTGCAGGTTCTGGTGACTGTTGCGGTCCCGAAACAAAGACAGAAACCAGTAGGTAAACCAACCGGTCACGAAGCTGCCAAGAATCGAGATTCCGAACCCAATCCACAGGTAGAAGCGCACGTCGGAGGATAGGAAACGGCTACTGGCGTAGCGAATCCACAGCAGAAGCGCCCCCCAGGGTGGAAACAACGGGATGCCGGAGACAACGGCCAGTGGCTGGCCCAATTCCACTGGGTAGTGCAGTTTGTAGGCCGTCCATTCGGTGGCGCCCCACAGAGTGAAGGCCATCATCAGGAAAGCCCCCAGGACGGAGGAAACATTCCAACCGCCTTGCCAGCGCGGCCGCCGTGGCAGGACATAGCCTGGGGGAGTTGCTTGTTTCTTAGCCATCGTTTCGTTTCATATCCTTATCATTGCCATATATCATTCAATATCAGAAAAAAATGCTTACAAATCCCTCTCTTTGTCCCGGTTCTTAACTGCTTTTGAAAACTGGCCCAGCCAGCCCTTCTCCGTCTCGCTGACAGCCAGGTTCATGGTCCTCATCCGGCGTACTACCTTGTCCAGACTGGCGGGATCATTCAGAATGCCTTCGTCCTCACCCAACACGGAGGCATACAACCGCTCCGGGTCTCGCTTCAGTGAATCAATGGCAACGATGTTCCCTGGCTTCAGATCGCCTCTCTGCCAAGCGCCGCGCAAAGGAGCATCATGCCGGATAACTGCAATCTTGCCGTCGATCGTTTCGAATGCCGTCTGGAAGTCCCCGCTGAACTCGTCCTCGCTGTTCAGGAGAACACGACCAATCAGCTTCCGCGAGCGGGAGATTGCCTCCATAGGTGCGTGGGGATCGCTGATAGCTACCCCGCTTTGGAAGAGTGTTCTGGCTCTGTCCTGGAGATCTTTCATTCCCTTCAACTGCATCTCAAAATCAGAACGTAACGTCCAGGCGCCATCATCCTCTTGTGCCAGCCCGATTTCCCGAAGTGTTTTTAACCGTTCCACCTCATGACGGCTCTGGGGTTCTATAGGCGTGTAACCCTGCTGCGTTCGATCAAGCTGTCTGCCGAGCTTTCGGTCGAGGGAGGTGACTCGAATAGCTCTCACTTCTTCGTCGCGCTCGCGTTCGAGATCGTCCAAGCTGCGGAATCCCAATTGGCGGGTTAAGGAGTCCTGTACAGACCCACGAAGATGGGTGCGAACGACCTCACGCGGGATGCGTAACTCGTGTCCTGATTCTGTTTCCCCCCGGATCATCAGATGTGCGTGTGGATGGTCCGTATTGCGATGAACGATACCGGCCCACTCGATCCGGGAACCTGTCCTTCTCTCTAGCTCAGCAACCAGATCAGAGGCTGTTTTCTCAAAATCCGCTTGTTTCCCGTCTTCGGGTGAAATGACGATCTTGAAAAGTCGCTTGTCTCCGGCTTCCTGCCACTTTCGCCCTAACTCGTCGAGCTTTTGATTCTTCGCTAGCCCTAGTCGATCTTCCGGAACTGGACCTTCCTGGCCGGCAGCACTCTCTCGCTCGAGGTACCGTCCATGCGCTTTCCAACCGCCTTTGGTGCGATTGGAGGAGTACCGAACATTCACAATGGCCCGGCGTTTTAGTCGCGCACTAAATCCGGTTGCCCTATGCTTTGCTGACGTTGCATGACTCGGAGGAGTTCGGCTCACCAGTCGAGACAACCGTAAAAGGCGTTGAACGCTGCCAGTCGTGGCAAATCCGCTCGTTCGCCTCGCACGTCCCGGACGCAGCCGGCCCTCTCGTTCCTTCGTTTCCCGTCGTGTCCGACCTAGATCCCTATCGCGATTCTCAGTCATCCTTTCCGGACTCCTCGGCTTGTGGGATCACCAGATTGTCCAAGTCATAAGCGTCGGACTGCCTCCGCCGATGAAATTCGCGGACAGCGGTCAGCATGATTCGTTGATAAGCCTGATTTCCTCGAAACCGGGCAGCATCCCTGAGGGCAGCAGGAACCTCAGGCAACGTGGAAGCAGCGAACTTGATGAAGGTATCGGTCAGTGCCACATTCAGCTGAACTACGGTGTTGAGTGATCGTAGCTTTCGGTCAAATCCCTCTTCCAAGCGATCGAGCAGGCTGTATACCAAGTCCTGCTGCTCATTGGCTGAAGACACGCCTAGCGTGACAAGGTAATCGAAAACGTCGCTTTGACTCTTGAGATTGAGCCTCTTCTTCAGCTCCTCAAAGCGGCTTGCTTGATCTGCACTCAGCCGAAGCGTGAACTGAACATTTTGCTCTCGCTTCTTAGGGCGCATAAACCCTCTCTAGCTGTGAATCAGAAACGAACGACAGAACGGCAAACTGACTCAACGCTAAAGCACTGACTCTGCCCAAACAACCGCAAGAAAAAACAAGAAAACGAATCGACTCTTTATGTTCCACTACGCTCTTTCCAAACAGATGACAACTGCTTCGCAGTCGTCCTCATAGCGCCCCGAGGGCGCAGAAAGTGCGGCTTCGCCGCGCCACCTTAAGAAACCAGCCAGACCGCAATCGTGCGTGTTTGCGCTAATTCGCGTCACCGTCTAATGACACTCCGAAAGGCCAACTATCACAACGCTATTTCGCGCGAACACGCGTATATGGTTCTTGGTCTCGGCTCGTAGATTCCTGAAATCTGCGCACCTTCGCGCAGATGAGCGTTCTCCTGCCTTGACACCGAAGTAGGGAGCCTGCACAATCATTTGTATTGAAGTATATCTTTCAATACGGTGAGACGCTAGTGATTTCTTGCGCTACTTTGCGCGAGTGCTTCTTTGAGGAATTCAGCAATCTATGACAGACCCCGGACAATCTGCCTTGGACATCTTGACAAAGCGCTTTATAGAACTCGGCGGCGCTGGTCAGAGATCTCTATTTCTCCGCTGTCTTTCCTCGGAACTGCGATGGTGCTTCTCCGTCGGTGTCACCCGAGTTCGAATGTGGCAAGGTCTTCAGGCCAGTGGCTACAGCGGCAGCTACGCTCAGTTCGCTCGCGCATTTCGGAATGTCGTGGCGGAGAAAGACCCTCAACCTCCCACGCCCTCTCACCGATCTTGTTTAAGAACATTGCAGGCAGATGATGACGTCCTAGCGCAACAGATACGCCTGGAACGGGCGCGGCAGAAAGCAGAAGACATGAGAGCGGCCTCTGCTCCACCCCCGAAGAAGTTCGAGTATAACCCCTAAACCACAAAGCAAAGGAAAGTCATGGCCACCACAGCACAAGGCGCACAAAGCACTCCCAAAGGCACCCCCAAAGCTTTAAAGCGAGTGATCTTTTCGATGGGCGGCAAAGGAGGCGTTGGGAAATCCACCGTCATGGCCGGCATCGTGGAATATTTACAATCGCTCGACGTATCGACGGAGCTTCTAGATCTGGACTGGGAGAACAAGCGGGAAGGATCACTTACCAGTTGGTTCCCGGACGCCACCAAAATCGATATTCGAAAAGCGAATGCCTACGACATCTTGATTGATCGAGCCTTTCGAACCAAGACGGACGTTGTTCTTGCCGATATGGGGGCATCTCAAGGCTATCGGCTTTTCGAGTGGTTCGACACCGTGTACGCCAGTGCCTTACAGCTGCAATTACCTTTGCGGTTTACGGCGGTAGGCATTGTCACCTCGGACCCTGCCTCCCAGTCCAGCATCTTAGAGTGGGCCGAACACATGCAGGATCGTGTGGATTACCTGATTGTGAAAAACAAGCACCGGTTGGATGACATGATTGCGTGGAACTCCTCCCCTACCAGTTCGACGGGCCAATTTGAACAGACGTTTTCTCCTGTGCAGATTGAAGTTAATCCGCGGGATTCAGAGATTGAACAGAAGTTGCGGGTTGGAGGGAGGACTTTGACAAGTGTTGTCAATGCAGGCATGAATCCTGAGGATTCATGCCTCGGTGATCCCGCCACCTACATTCGGGTCTTTGGCTATCGTGATCAACTCTTCAATCAATTGACTCAGGCTCACCGGGTACTCTTGCCATGAACACCGAAGCCCTTCCTGTCGTCGGGTCTGTCGCCGGCATGGAAAAGATTGAATGGCTTCAGGATGTACTCACATGCCTTCCCGATGAAGCCACTCGGCAACGGTTCTTATTACGCCTGAACAGCTTTACCAACGTGAGCCCCAAAGATCCTCTCTTTGGAACTTTGGATGCAATGGGATTGCTCACCCTGGCATTCCGTAATCTTGTGACGAGTTTCGGAAGCACCACGGCAGAGTTCCGGGGCGTGCAGGCGCGGGTTCGTGAATCGGTCGATATTGCAGAACGAAATCTGAAATCTATCGTGTCTGCTGCCGGTCACGAAACTCAGCAATTGTTAGAGGATGTTCGGAAGGAATTGCGGGAGTCGATCTCGAGCGAAGCCATCGTCAAAGCCTACGACGAGGAAACTCGTAAGCAGTTCGGGCTCGTAATTCAGGGTCTGATGCAAAAACAGCTCGAGACGGCTACCGGCCTAATCACGGCTCAGATGGAGAAATGGGTTGAGGAGAGTGTCCAACGTTCGGTGCAGCAGGTGAATGTCGCTCTGACGGCAGCAACCAAAGATTTTCGCGTTCGGCTCTATGGCGCCTGGTCCGGTCTGCTCTGGGCCATGCTCGGCGGTGGCGTCATTGCAGCACTCGGGTTGTTTTTCTGCGGTTATTGGCTCGGTCGCCATTGAGGAAGATAGATGTTCTGGCTTTGTTATTTGATTGGTGCTTTCTTGATGGCGTGCTTTCTCGGCGTCATCAAGCTTCTACAGCTTGCCCTTTGCCTATTAGGACTGACTGCTCCAGCTGTTCGGAGACCGGTTCCGCGAACGTTCCACAACAGGGTTTAATTGCGCGCGGCGTAGCGTTCGCCGCGCGTCCGATTTTAGGCATATGCCTCGACGGGTTTTGCCGTGTCGTCGCTGGGCTTTGATTCAACGGCCTCCAGAATCGTTTTCACTGTGGTGCTGATGGTTTCTAAAGCGCTTCGAAGCTGCTCTCCGCTCACGGCGTAGGTGGCCAGATACAAGGCTGCAACGTGCTGGATTCCAAAATGGTGCATCACGACATAGGCGGTAGCCTCTGCCTCCAGTTCCCGCTGCGCCCTCGACTTCTTCAGAGCTTCCGGTCTGTTGTCGTTCTGGTGTAACAGTTCGTGGGCCACTTCGTGAACCAGAACGGCACACTTGGCAGCGTCCGAAAGGCTTTTCCGCACGACGATCCGACCGCCCACAGAGTAACCCTGCAGGCCCGGCTCATTCGGCTCTTCGTAGCTCAAAGAAATGCTCAGCTTAGCCGTTGCGATCTCCAATACAGGAAGGAGATCTTCGCCACCCTCGCTGGCACTCGTCACCAGGGAAGGAAGCCTCTCCCCATCAGTCTGATCGATGTCAAAAACAAAAACAGTTCGGAAGCCTGACAGCCGTTTGACTGTGATTGTTTCGTTCTCTTCTTCCACCGTCCGGCGATACAGACAAGGAGCCAGAATCGCAATTCCTTTCTCTCCCTTCTTTACGTTCCGTCCCAGCTTCTTCCATGAGTGGAAGCCAGCTACCCGAGTGGCAGAAGGCCGTTGCAGTGCGATCAGCAATTGATTGTTCCAGCTGTAATTGTGAAATTGGGCCATGGTCGTCAGCCACCGCAGGAAAGTCTCGCTCTTCCGGGCTGCGTCGGTCTCTTCGGCTAAGGCGTTTACGGTGTTTTCAATCTGTGCGGTTAGTTCGCGGGCTTTGTCCGTTGTCATTGCTTTCTCCGGTTTATGAGGTCTGGGGCGTTTCGTACGAAACACCCTCGAGGCCCTCGCCGGCGAGAGCGGGGGTAGCAGAGACAAGCCGAGGGGCATCACCCACCCTTGGAGCGAAGTGGAAAGGGCGAAGCATAGCGGAGGGCTGCACAAGCGAAGCGCGGAAGCTTGGGGACACGGCTTGCCACCGCGAGGGGCAGCGCCCATTAGTCTTCCACCTAGGAATTTCTAGCGACGCACAGCTTGGGTTTCTAAACGCTGAGCCATTAGTCAGGCCCCAACCAATTCCCCAGCCCGCCCGTCACGTACATTGTCTGAGGTACGCGGACGTTGGTCCCTGGGTGCCGGGAAAACGCAACGCGTATTCGAGGGGTGTGCACTCCAGCACTTCACCTGGAGCTTCGTAATGCCCTGGTACCTTTGCAACCACCTGTAGATCAGCGCCCCGTTCCACTAACAACTGCACAAGGGCAAGGCCGGCGTCATCCGGCTGTGTGGCGGCGTGAAAGATTGGAGTTTGCCCGCCAATCCCAGTATCGTCCACCATCGCTGTTGCATTGACGTCAGCACCTTGATCCAACAAGAGACGGGCAGCTTCGAGGTTTTGGAATTCGGCGGCTATATGTAGCAGGGTCGCACCCCGAAGGGTAAGCATGCGCCCCGCTGTCGTACCGAAATCAAGGCTCGGAAATCGTCGATGCAGCAGATCGGAATCTTGATCCAGCAGTTCAGCTAATTCGGCGATACGTCTGCGAACCACTGCCAAGACCGCAG
>JAOYNC020123914.1:0-26367 GCA_025802115.2 Bertia moriformis
GAGGGGGGGCAGATGGAGGGTCAGAGGGGAGGGGCAGAGGGGAAAGACAGGACGGAGGGGATATGAGTTGGAACAGGGGGGATATGAGTGGGTATGAGTTGGAACAGGGGGAATATGGGTGGGTATGGAGGGGATGCGCGCACTTTACGCTGGTCGCCGCCCTGGCTGCCCGGCTGGGAGCCACCGGCCATCCACCCGCCGCCATCGTAGCTTTTCTGGTATCCTAATTGGCCGGCTGGTGCCAGTTAGCGAACTCTGATACAGAGGAAGGGGGGCTAAAGACGTACACATTGTGGGTGGCAAAATCGTTGATGGTTGAGGAGGTGGTCATGGCAGAAGGACGACGCGTGCGTGAGCGGGTGAGGGTCCCGCCCGTGGTAGCCCACCTGGTCACGTGGGCTGGTGCGATGTGGGGAAGTTGTCATCGAGACCAACGTCTCATGTCTCATGCCACCAGACCCGGCGACGTCGATAAACGCCGCCACTGCCAGCACCGTCACGAGAGGATGAGACCATCGTGTCCCCGCAGAAGCTGGAGAGACATGCAGCGTCATTATCACTGGCTGATTTGAGACCCATCCGACCGTCACATCCCGAGGCCAGAGGGAGAGAGGTCGAACATCAGTAGAGAAAGAGAGAGATAGCGGAATGATGATTTGGCCAAGTCGAAATAACAATGATAAAACTTTAGCTAACACGCCACTCGGGCAGAATATATCCAGTCCGCTTTCAATCTCAATTAAACACCCCGGGGGAAAGAACATGCTGGCCACCCCGCGGCCACCATGCTATGAAATGAAAACAGCACCCCTCGATCTACAGCTACAAGTACAGAGTAAGCCCCCCCCCCGTCGGAATGGAAACACACGTCTAATAATAATACAGGGAAGATAGTCCCGGGTATCAATAGTCCACCTCAGCCCCCTCTCCCCTCAGAACGCCACCCCGACGCTGTTTCTCCCCCGCGCCCTGCCAAAAGTATTTCGGTGGAGTACCGCCGCACTGCCCCCGCCGGGATTTATCAGGCTGCCATCCCCGTCCGTTGACTCGCTGTTTGGTGTGTCAGAATCTTCCTTGCCACGCCCGCGGGCTAAGGACTCAAACTCCAGCTGCACGTGCTCATCGGCGCGATCCTCGAAAGTCATCGTCACATTTTCCTTCTCGCCATCGTCCGACACGGAGCCGCTTCTCCTGCTCATCTCTCCGTCGGTGTCCTCGGTCTCGGTCAGGAGGGTGGCGATGGACGAGAGGGAGTCGATGCTCGACCTTGCCGAGGGCCCTATGGCCTTGGGGCCGGCAACGGCCGCGCCGTCCGAGGCGGCCATCCTGCTGGCCGCCGGGGAGGACTGCGGCATGCCCCCCGCTTCAAGCATTACCCAGTTCGTGCTCGAAAACGCCCTCCTTTTCCTCAGTAGCAGCGGCGCCGTCGGTCCGCGCTCGCCGCCGCGCTCGACGGTGACGATGCCCGCCCCTATCGAGGCCGTTGTGAGTATGGTCCGGGGCCGGGCCCGGATCGCCACCATATCGCCATTTCTTGGCGTGGCCGCCTGGTTGTCACTCTCGCCCTCCAACATGTCATCGCCGTCTTCCGTCTCAGACCACTCCCTGGGCCCATCGTCAGTATCCGACATGCCGACCACGTCCGATTGCTCGAGGCGACCAAGAGGAAGAGGGGTAACCGGTTCGGGCTGCTCGAGTAAGGGAGACATGCGGCCGAGGGCCGTCCGAGGGCGCAGTGGTTCCCCTGGGCCGAGCAGAAATCGCGACCCAGTGGACGGAGGTGGCAGGCCTGTCTTGGGGCGCGAGTTGATACGCTCCGCAAAGGAGGGCGCATCGGGCGCGGGAAGACGAGGGACAGACGCGAGGCCCTCGATTGCCGATGTTGCTGCTTCCACTCACAAGTTAGCAGGACGGCGAGAACGGGGTTCGCCGCCCGGGGCAGGCCTATAGCAGACGACCTGCCTTGCGAAGATGGGCCGGATCCGCCAAACAGCCCACCCAGATAACCACTCTGTCTCTCGGTCACTTTATCGATCCTGGTCTGCAGCATCTCCAGATCGATCATGGCGCTGGCGATGCGCTCCACCAGGTACGTCACCTCCGGCAGGGGCGACGGCGACCCGGTCGTCGTCGGCCGCGCGCGGGGAAGGGTGGCAGCCTGGCCTGGCGATCCCATCGACACGGGCGAGCCGGATCGGCTCGAGATAGGAGTTTGCTTCCTCGGCAGGTGGAAAGACGTGGACGAGTGGCTCCTCTGATGGGTCAACACGAAGGCGTCGTCCCGGCCGCCGGCCACGTGGGCCCGCGGCGGCGGCGGGATCGTGCCGTCGCCGCCGCCGGAGGGCGCCACCGGGCTCCACGAAAGCCCAAAGTGGGGCGCGAGCGGAGAGAGGTGGTTGTTCGGGAGATAGATGCTCAGCTCCAGCGGGCGGTAGGACGCCCGGCGCGGCCGTCGGACCGGCGACGCCGACAACGTTGGTGATAGCACCTCGGCGCCGCCTCCCCGGCGGCGGTCGTCGGGAAAGAGATCGACTGGGAAGTCGACCGATCCGGACCCGAGATGGCGGAAATCGGTCGGGCCACCGATCCGCGACCGGCGCACGGCTTGATGTCGCCGCTTGGCGTCGCCGGTGGGGGAGTAGCTGCGGCTCCGGGGTAGCATCGCAAATTTCCGACGGCCCAGACTGGCGGCAGTCTCGCCGGCCCAGGTGCCGGCATGGGGCAGATGCCGGTAGATCATCGAGGGCGAGGCCGCCCGTTCGGGATCGGGCTGCTGTCGTACCACCTCGGAGCCGTGGCGCTCCGACGGGGCTGATTGATGCACACCCGTCAGGACCATGACGTGTATATATGCCTCATGTGCGGGGATAGAGGCAGTCGGACCGCGGTGGTACTCACATTCACGCTCGGCACGGTCCGCGCATGATGGCCAGCAGACGGCAAATGAGGAATACCACGGTCGCACAGGCCCGCTCTGCGGTTCCATCCCGTCCGCCCTCACAGCATTAAACCAACCTGGATGGAAGAGACAAGACGACCAGCGTGTAAGTCTCGGGAGGGAATTAATTAATGACCCAGCGGAGAGAGAGAGAGACAAGTAAAGAGAGCGGAAGGAGGACTCCAAGGTCGCGCGGTCTGCTCGGACGAAGGAACAAAACAGCCCAATATAACAGCGGATCCTCTGAGCCGGCCTGGCCTACCCCATCGGCCGTTCCACCCACACGACACCCCCGAGCGCGACCTGCCGGCCTAGAACGGGCGGACAGGCCCTGTCCTAGCGGCGGATAACGAGGCCGGCCCATGAGGTCGACGGCCACCCCCCCTCCTCTCTGTCCATTGTCCATACGATCAGAATGGGCGGCCGCGATAGGCCGCTGTCCGTGGTGTTGGGTTTAATTGGCGCTTATTACGAGATGGGGGTGGGCGTGTGGTGGGGGAGGAGAGGGGGTGGAGGGGCGGCGTGTCATCAGATCAGACCAACCCTGTCCCCTCCCCCCGCGGCGCCAACCGATTTTCGAGACCAGCAGTGGGGTGAGACGCGGTCATGCCCTGTTCTCGGCAGCGGCAAGCCCAGGTGCCGCATTGGTATCGAGATGCAGCAGCCTCACGCCCCCGCTGTCGATTGGCCCGAGTGCGACGACCCCAGAACCAATCCTCTACCGGATGCTGCGGAGGCTGCGCCTGCACATGGCAATCCCTTGGCTCCCGATCCACTCCGACGAGGAAGTTTTCGAATGTTGAAATTTTCCAGCTTTCCAAGGTTGCCATCCGAGTCCATTTTTCGCTCGCAGTTCTCTCTGCTAGCCAGCAGCCTCCTTGATGCCCCCCCCTCTCTCCGGCCGTCCGGCCCTCCCGGCGGTGTTTCGTGGCTTGCGGCCTCGAGGCCAACAACCTCGTCGCCTCTGGGCGGCTTCCTCATTCCGGCCCAAGCAGGGTAGCGAGTCCGGCCAGAGCAGAGACCGTAACACAAAAGAAAAAGAAAGAGAATCCCGGACCGAGCCCAGTCCGAAGCCAGACCGGGGCCAGACCGGGGCCAGATGCCGCCACCACAGGCGACGACTCATTGCGAGAGTTCTGCGTGGTCATTGGTTGGTGCCGAAAAGACAACCGGCAGTGCCGTGGCGACAGATGGCCAAGTCTACCAGCTGATGGGCCGACTGCTGGGCCGTCAACAAGATTGCCCCGTGTGGGGGTCCTCTCGTATATTGCCCTATCTGGCCGCATCTCGACCGAGCCGGCTTGTGGCTCGACATCCGACGTTCGTCATCCATGTTCAGACAGGACGAACCCCACCCACGCCACTCGCTGCCTCCCTGCTCCCTGGTGGCGCCCACCACCACCATGCCGATGATCAAATTTCCCTGCCATACATGCATTCCGACTGGCCGGTTCGGAAAACCAGATCTGCCATGGCCACGCCACCCGCGCCCTCCTCCGCGCCCGCCTCGACGGTTGAAGAATCGTCTAATTTTGGAACCCGGCACACACGTGACCTCGCCTTCTTTGCCTCGATGCTGAAAAGTAGCGGCGATGGCGATGGCGATGGTGTTGAGACGCGGGAAGCAGAGAGGCCGGACACCTCGGGTAGGTTTGGGTGTGAAATCTCCTTGTGCTTGGACGACTTTCCCGCCCGACGTCTTTTAACCAAACTAATTATTGGGCTGTCGGCCCGAGAGCTTCTTTTTTTTCCGATGGCTATTCGGACGTAACCGGTCGGCCCTCGAATGGCCAAACTCGGTCAAGGTACAACTGCCATTTCTGGCCGGCGGCGGAATTTGTCGGCGACTGAACATTCTCGGCGGCGGAAGATTCGCGGCTGGGCGGCCCTGCTCCACCACCACAGCGGGATTGATCGAGCTAGGCCCAGTCGGGCGTGGGCGGGCGTCCGCGACTGGCAGATATCTAGAGAGCGCCCCGAATTCTGACTAATCACAATTATCAGCTGTGGGTCTAGTAGTCTGGCCATATATCCAGAACACCAAGAAAAAGTTACCACTCAGACAGCGAAGCTCCCCCCCACGCCAATGCAAGATGGCAAAACGACGACCGACCGCCGAGGCAGATGGCCTCATACCCGGCCCGCCACGTCAACGACGAAAAGTCGTCCACGAGCCACCATCCTCCGAGGTGATCACGACCAGCCGTCAGCTGCGCCAGCTTCTCGCCTTCAACCAGGACCTGCGACAGGCACGCCATGGTACGGATCCGTCCCCGTTTATCTCCCCCGCCGCCTCCTCCTCCTCCGCCGCCTCCTCGGAGAGGTCTGACCGAAACTATGCCGTACTAGGCCTCCAGTCATTCAAGCTCCTTCTCGACTCGTTAAGTTCCCCCCCGGGCCCCGAGCCCGGCCAGCTGGACCTGCTCAGGGAGTACCTCGAGGCCGTCAAGCCCCGCGACGGCTCGACCGAAGAAGATGCCGTGTTCCTGCCAGACATCATGGAGACATGGGACTTTGCATTTCACACTCATGACGAGGGCGTCATGTCGTCCGCAGTCGTCGTCCTCGCCCTCCTGCTTCCCATCCTCTCATCCTCGCTCGATCTGGTGCCCCATGGCCTCGGCGTCTGTAGCACGATTCTGCAGGAGCGCCAACAGAAGCTGCTGGCTGCGAACCTGTCGTCGGAGAAGAACAAGGGGTTCATCATTTCGCCTACCCTCCGCCTCCTCCGGGAGGCTGTGGGGTTCGACGCCGGCGCGGTCGCGCGGCGGCTCTTCCGGGCCCGCAGCAGCACGCTCGCCTTTCTGGCCCGGAACCTTGAGATCAAGCACCTGGGCGACTCCCCGGAGGACCCGACCAGATCCTCAGTCCGGACCAATGCCGTCCGGCTCCTCCTCGCCTCTCTCAAGTACCTGCCGTCCGACATGAGGAAGGAGCTCATCTCGGAAAAGCACGTCATGTCCCACCTCACCTTCATGCTCCTGACCGATCCTCCCTACCTCGTCAGGGAGATCCTCGCCGACGTCAGAAAGTACGTGCTCTCCGACCCCAAGATTCCCCGCGATGTCAAATTCCGCGCTTTCAACACCAGGACCCTGGTCCGATTCCTGGCCCTGTATGGGTACAAGCATGACGAGCCGGCGGATAAAGACGCGCGGCCCGTCGGCGAGGCCGCCCACGAATTTCTGCTCTTCGCCACCACAGATCCTGCCGCCGGTATCCTCTACCCCTGCAGGGGCCTCTATCCCAAAGGCATGGAAGACCACATCAGCTTGAACCGAGCCAGGTCGCGGGACGACGACGTGGACGACTCGTTCTGGCTTGAGAAGTACAAGGACGAGGTCCCCGTCTTCAACTTTGTCCTGGCCGAATTCATCCAGAAACTGCGCCCCTGGTCGAGCCTGAAGCACAACGAGCTGCTGGTGGCCATCTTTAGGGCCGCTCCCGAACTGGCGTCAAACTACTTCGCGGCGAACAAGTCGTTCACGTTCGAGCCCAAGCTGTCGATGACGTGGATCGGATACGCCGCCTTCATCTTCAGCACGATCCAGCTCCCCCTGCCCGGGTTCTTCGGGGCCAGGTCTCGCTATTCCCGGATACCGCCCCCCACCTCGGTCCTTCTCGACAACATCCTCCCCCTCCCCATCAACCAGAAGGTCCTCGTCCGATGCTTCAGCCCCGACTCGCCCCTGATAGCGTTTTTCGCCACCCGGCTGCTGGTGGCGGCGATGGGGAAGCTCAGAGAGGCGCTGGCGATGCACCAATCCGCAGCCTCTTTTTTCTCCTCGGCCTCCTCGTGCTCTGCCCTCTGGGCTGACGCGAAGAGGAAGCTGATGGGCGAGTTTTGCCAGCGGATCCCGGACCTGAAGGACGTGATGCGATCCTACAGATCCGTTCCGGAGGAGAACGCGCTGCATCGGGAGGCCGCCAGTCGGCTTCTCCTCCTCTATTACGAAATCGTTCCGCAAGTTGCGCTGGTGATGAACCTTGACGTTTCGCAGTCTCTGGTGAGCGCGCTGAACAGATTGACGGCCAAGAGCGAGAATCAAAGGCTCTGCCAGCTCGAGCTGGAGCACCTGATCTCCATCGCCAGCTACTCGCCAGGAATGAAGTGGTTTTCCAAGCCCGACGGCCTGGACACGTCGCCATTCACGGCCCTTGTCCGGCTGATGACCAGCACCGACAGCGGCGGCGGCGGCGGCATGTCTCTGCCCAGGCTGCGTGAGGCGCTCGACTTTGTCGCGGTCGAGAGTCAGCTGGTGTTGCGGGATTCCCGACTCGATCCACTGATGATCGCACTTGAGTCGTCGGCCCGCTCATATCGGCTATCCGACTCCACGTGGGCCTTTCTGGACGGCTGCGCCAGCCGTTGTGCAAATTCACCCATCAGATACCACGAGCTCCTACTTGAGCTCGCTGCCGAGCTGCCCGAACGTGGCTGCCGAGGGGGAGCAGAGGAACCTCCGATAGCCAGCCTCTTTGCCGTGGCCCTCATGGATCAACTGCCGTATGCGGTTCCGTCTACTTCCCAGGCCGACCTCAAGGGACTGGCTAGCTTCCTTGAGGTCTATCTGGCGGCCTCTATTCCGGTGGGCGAGAGAGCCGACCTGGTCGAATTGATTCGGCAAAAGGTAGTGGCCGCGCTACCCCCCAAGCTCGGAAAGAAGCTGCGGCTTGCGGAGTGGCCACCACCGATCCAGACTTGGTCGAGGGACGCTCGCCTTCTCGAGTCGACAGACAAGGCAGAGTCAGGACAGCCAAATGGATTGGACAGGGCGAGTCCCTCGACCGTGGATCATCCAGACCTGGAGACGATGCTGGACACGGCCGCTCTGGCCGGCGAAGACCCCTCCTATCTCACGAAATGGGCGTCCAGGCCGGCAGCGGATCTGGTGGACGAAGGATACGCGGCTGGTCTTGTCCGCCTTCTCCTATCGGCCGAGCTGAGTATTCGTAAAGAGGCGCTCACCAATATCCTCAAAATGGCTGTCAAGATCAAGCAGTCGTCATATGATGAGAAGACCCAGGTCTGGCTACTCTTGTCGGAACTGGCAGAGTCATGCCGGACTACGGTAGACACGGGCCGAGTCCCGACATATTTCCCCGCATTTGTGGTGCATGTCTTGGAGGTGGTCAAGAATCCGCTGCACTGCCTCTATCCGAAGATCAACCGATTTCTGACCAGGGCCCCCTCGTGGGCGCCCGACCGGATCCCGCTGGCGCACGAGATATTCCACGGGGAGCCGTCCGAGGACGACCGGTACTACCAGGAAATCAGCTGGTTCCTCGACTACCTCCTCGACGGCCTCGGCACGGCTGCAGACCTGGCTACCTTCCATAACCGCCGCGTGTTCGAGAAGATCTTGAGCCTCGGCGGGAACCCGTACCTCCGCACCCCGCTCATGACGCGGATCCTGCGGGTCCTGTACCGTGCGACCTGCATCGAGGGCGGCAGCGACACGCTCGCAACGCGGTTTGGGGCCTTTAGCTGGCTGGAGGCCAGAGCGGCGATGGCCAAGACGAGAAAAAATAAGGAGGGGGGGAGGGAGGAGGAGGAGGGGGATCAGGAGGAGACGGCCGCCATCTGCGGGGCGCTGATGCAGCGCCTATGGGAGACATGCGACCGGGCTCGGATCTCGGAGTGGAGCTCGCGAGGGGTGGAGCGGCTGGTGGGGGGGGAGACGAGGAACCAGATAGCCAACTGATCAGGGAATGAAACGATTGGGATATCTGGATCCCGGGATGCGAGCGCGAGCCGCTTGCAATATGGAAACCATGCCCAATGTGAAGCTGGTTCCGGTCCCGCCCCCATCCGCAATGGCTGCATCTGCTTCATGGCCGCCGCCATGATAAAGCGGTCCAAATTAGGTGGTAAGCAGTAGTCACACAGGCATGGGTGGGCGGATGGGATGGTGAACAGAAAACGGGAAGCGCAGAGACGGGACATGTCAATTATGCTTAGAGAGAAACTCTGCAGGCGGTCCCGCCCAGAGTTTTATCCCCTTACATGGCTGCCGAAGCTGATTGTGTCAGGTGTGGATCCAGAAGCCTGGCCACATATTTTCACCCCTCATGGCCTGGATCCTGGCCACACAGAAATGAAGCCATCGGCAAATGCCTTTCCCACACAACCGCCCATTTCCATGGTGTTGAGCGACCCCCTCATTTTCTGGCAGCCTTTCTGGCGCTGCGGGCCGACCCCCTCATCTCCGGTAGCTTTCCTGGCGGTGATAGTCACGCCTTCCCTCTTATAGATCTGGCCATCATCGAGGGCCGCAAGCGCTTGGTTGCCTGCGTGCTGCGGCCACGATCGAGCCTAGTGGCCTGGCCTGGCTGGCTCTTGATCGTCGGTTGCGGCCGGTGCCGGGGCAGTACCCTACTGTACCTGGCGAGCTGGCTGCCCAAATCTCATAGCCGGGAGGACCGGCGGCCAGCTCTTGGCTGCCGGCATGCATAGAGCCGGCGAGGCTTCTACTAGCGCGGAGATTGCCGGCGCAGCTGCCGCCGGCAAGGGCACTGCCGACGCAGATACTACCGTATTACCGCTAGGGCAGTGCCGGCGGGCGAATCACTGGCGAGGGCAGTGCCGGCGAGGGTATTGCTAGCGAGGGCACTCCCGGCGAGGACTCTGCTGCCGGCGTGGCTACTGCCAGCATAGGCACTGCTGGCGCGGACACTGCCGGTGCGGGCGTAGATATTGCTGGCGCCGCGGCGGGTTCTTAATAGGCCGAGAGCGCCGGCTGATGGCACGCGTAGAGCTGGCGAGAGTACTGCCGGCGAAGGCGCTTCTAGCGATGGCACTGCTGGCGATGGTACCGCTGGCGAGGGCATTGCCTATCGCCTCACCATCACGCTTATTATCCTTTTGTAGCTATCCCATACCGCATAAATCTCTGCTTAGTAATCGTCGATCGTCGGCTCGCCGTGGCCAGTAGGCTAGGCTCGGATTTCTCGGCGGGATCTTGAGGGCCGTGAGGATCTGCCGCGGACGGTCCGGGATAGCCCGGGCTTGGCGGCGGTTTGCGGTCTCCCATGGTGATAGGAGGGGATTGGCGGTGGAGATCTCGCTGGGATCTCACACTGAAACGAGAAGCTCAGAGATAGGTCAGCCTCTGACCTGCGATGCGTAATCTCAATTTACATACCCCGGCGCCACTGGCGGTCTCCCAGACTGAACTCCGGCCTTCGCCAGCGGAAACCTCGTCGCCAGCAACATCGTCAGACGGGAAGTTGTCTACCCTGACTCTGAGCACGTCCCGGGCTACGAGTGTGCCAGTAGCAGACCCCCATCCACTCGACAGATCTCTCTTCGCTATAAAGACAATTTATCCCCTTATATTATCACGACGGCACCCGTCTAACTCAAGTAAAAAAACATATCTCTCTCAGCTATAAAGTTGATTTTATATCTCGACCGCGCTTCCTCTCCTTCCCGAATCCTGACCGGACTGCCGGTATGCGGTACGCTGCAGTGTATGCCTGCGTGCATCATGCATGCAGATCAGAGCCAAAACCGGCCCGGCCCACCCCTCCTACCCCACCCCTCCTACCCCACCCCTTCACCACCACCCACCCACCAGGAACCACCCACCACTCAGGGGCTGCTCAGCGAGCGCAGCGCCCCAGCAACAGCCAGCCTCCCGGGGCACACCACAAGCGCCGGGTTCGAAACCATTCCACGCGGATAGATACAGCGCCAGGCCAGGCCGGCCAGGTCAGACATCCGCCCCTCCTCGTATGCTCCCCTCGGTGAGCGGGGCCTGGACCGAGAGCGGAAGCTGACGGCGCGTCTAGTGCGTCAGTACCGGGTATATGGATGTGCCACGTTACGGGCGGGCGCGGTCTGCCTGCACTACCGGCTGTTTATACCGGCAGCTTCAAAGCTGCGATCTGTTCTTGCATCGTTTGCATCATGGCCTTGAGCTCGGCGATCTGAAGCTGCACTCCAGATCTATCGGCTTCGTATCTAGCCTGGATATGTCTGAGACAATATCGGTGATTACGAGGACATTCCGACTGAGTATGAACGTGAATGAGTCAAGGACGAGGTCTGTATGCTTAGAACAGCCAGGCAACACATGTTCCGACGAATCGAGTTGACGCAATGAGCAACGAATAGATAGGAAGGTATGCTTCAACGACCGTGTCGGACCAAAAATGATGAGGAAATAATAAAAAGGAAGAGGAGGGGGGCAGGCCAAATATCTTGCTTAATAACGAGAAGCTGGGACTGGCAGCTGGCTGGCTGTCACGTGATAGTCCGAATTTAAGTATCACCACCCCCGGCTGCCGCCCCCCTCTCGCCCCCTACTTCTCTTGCCTCTTCTCCTCTCCTCTCCCGACACACGAGAACGAGAGAGAGAGAGAGAGAGAGATCGCGCGCGCGCGCGGGACCGAGCCTGCAGCAGCAGCAGCACCTACCCCCCTCATCTATTCTTTCTGCTCTCCCTCGCCTCGCTCCACCGCAGTCGCGCCGCCAGTGAGTTGCCTCCCCCCACGAGCGGCCGCGACCCATCTCGTCGACTACTTCTTCCCCGCGCGCCGGGTGCGTGACCGAATCGAACCGACCCGACCCGAGTCGAGTCGACGACACATACAAGATGCCTGTGTCGGCCATTACCGAGCTCCATGATGGTGCGTACGTGGCCCCAGAAAGGGGATAAGGAGGGATCAGGGGGGGCCAGGGGGGAAAAGGGGGGATAAGGGAGAGAGAAGGATGGAGGGAAGGAGAGGGAGAGAGAAGAGAGAGGAGAGATGGGAGAGAGAGAGAAGAGAGTGGAGAGAGAGGAGAGAGAGAGGAGAGAGAAAGGTGGCCAGGCGCTCACATATCGCAGTAATCCTATCGGCCATCAAGCAGGCTACTCGCGGCGACGTACGATAGCATCCCCCCTTTTCGAGATACGCAGGATGGCCCAGCTAATGGTTCAACCGGCCGGGCGCAGTGGAAGGTGCTCGTGGTCGACGAGGAGACCCGCAAGGTGATTGACAATGTCGTCAAGGAAGATGACATTCTTAAGGAGAACATCACTAGTCCGTGCCTTCCCCACTCTTCGTCTAACCGTTCCCCCCCGCCGTCTGACCGAGCACCCCCAGGCATCGAGCGCATCGAGGAACGGCGCGACCTGGAACCCGACACCGACGCCGTCTACCTGCTCTCTCCCACCCCCTATGTGATCGAGTGCCTCTTTGCCGACTTCGAGATGGGCCGATACCGGTCCGGCCACATGATCTGGACCGGCCTGCTCAACCCGAGATTGCGACACCGGCTCGAGGAGTCGGCCAACTACCGGCCCCGCCGTGTCGGCTTCGACACCGTCCTCGCCGACTTCTTCCCTCGCGAGTCCCATCTGGTGACGTTCCGCGATCCGTGGAGCTTCCCGCTTCTGTACCACCCGCAATGCGACGGCCTGGTGGCCCAGCACCTCCGGATCCTGGCCCAGCGCATCACCAGCGTCTGCGTCACCCTGGGTGAGTGCCCGCGCGTGCGGTACTACAAGAGCCGGCAGCCGATCCACGAGGCCCACGTCCTGTGCGGCTACCTCGCCCGGTTCGTCCAGGAGGAGCTCAACACGTACGCCGAGTTCACGCCCGGCTTCGGCGAGGGCACCGGCCGGCCCGCCTCGGTCCTTGTCATCACGGACCGGTCCATGGACCTGGCCGCGCCTCTGCTCCACGAGTTCACATACCAGGCGATGGCCCACGATCTGCTGCCGGGCATTCGGGATACCGGCGACCGGGCCCGGTTCCGGATGGTGGTCAACGAGGGCGGGCCCGACGCGGAGGAGCGCGACATGGACCTGCACGACGGCGACCGGGTCTGGGTCGATAATCGGCATCGGCACATGCGCGACACCATCGACAAGATCATGGCGGACTTCAACCGATTCATCGAGGCTAACCCGCACTTTGCCCGCGCCAGCGCGGCCGACAAGACCAGCCTGAACACAATCAAGGACATGCTCGCCGGCCTGCCCCAGTTTCAGACCCAGAAGGACGCCTACTCGCTGCACATCACCATGGCTCAGGAGTGCATGAGCGCGTTTCAGCGGCGCCGGCTCCCGGACGTGGCCGCGGCGGAGCAGACACTCGCCACCGGCCTGGACGAGGACGGCCGGAAGCCGAGCAAGATGCTGGAGGAGGTGGTGCGGCTGCTCGTGGACGACGCGGTGACCGGGCGGGACCGGCTCCGGCTTATCATGATATACATCATGTACCGCGACGGCCTCATCCCTGAGGACATCAAGCGCCTCCTAAGCCATGCGCGCCTGCCCAGCCACGACATCGAGGCGGCCGTCAATCTTAAGCTGCTCGGCGCCCGCACCAGTCGGGGCCTCAAGGAGACCCGGGTGCTGCCCCCGCCCTTGTTTCCGCCGGCCGGGACCGGGGCGGCGGCCAAGTCGGCACCGAACGGCTCCGCCATCCTCGCGGCGGCGGCGGCCAGCGCAGAAGAGGACGATGGCAGCAACGTCCTGTCGCGGTACCAGACCGTACTCCGGCTCATGCTGGAGGAACTGTGCCGCGGCACGCTCGATCAGGGAACGTTTCCCTACACCATTCCGCCGGCAGACCCGCGCGAGGACCTGCTGGCGGCCCAGTCCGGCTCCCTGCGGGCGGGGCGGCCCAACTGGGCGTCAACCGGCCGCAAGGCTCCAGAGAACCGGCAGCGGATCTTTGTCTTTGTCGCGGGCGGGGCCACCTTCAGCGAGAGCCGCGACTGCTACACCGTCGGGGCCAGGCACTCGCGCGATATCTTCTTGATCACCAGCCACATGCTGACTCCGGAGTTCTTCCTGCGCCAGCTGGCCGACCTGAGCCTCAGCAAGCGGGAGCTCGACCTGCCTCTGGAGCGGCCTCAGCCCAAGCCCCCCAGTCACCTGTACGCGCGACCGGCGCCGCCACCGCCACCGCCACCGCCCGTACCCGCACAGCAGCAGCAGCAACATCCAAAGCCCGGCCTGCCGCCGGTCGGGCACCCGCCACGCGGAGGGACTCCGGTCCCGGGGCGGCCGACGCCGTCACCTCCCGTGGGGGGGATGGCGAGCCTATCGCTCGGCGGGCGCCACTCGAGCGACAGCAGTACGCAGGCGGCCGCATCATCGACTCAGTCGTCCTCGGGGCATGTGCATGAGGATAAGAAGTCGAAGAGGCGATACTTTGGGCTCAAGAAGTAATCCTCGAGAGGGGGCTTCTGGTTGGGCTCTCTTCAATCTTCGGCGGTTTCACGGAGGAGTCCTTAGCAGCTGAAGCGGCTACGGCGGTTTGGATTAAACAAGTCGTTTCTATAGGACACATTGTCAGCTTCGGCACTTCTCGAGCAGTGGAGAGAGCGGTCGGACGGCTCTCCGGGGGAGTCGCTTCACCGCTCCCCGCAGACTGGCCGGGGCATGTCGCTAATTGCTCAGATACCATCATTTGACCTATACGGCGCGCGATTTTGGGGCAGGAGAGGGGGGGGCTGGTCCGCTCCTTTTCCGGTATGGTCTGTCTGTCTACTTACCTACCTGCCAGCCTACCCGGTCTCTGGTTAATGTTGTTTACTTGCCCACCGGATGACTGGGAACATGGTGGGCTTTCTTTTGCACTGGTCGGAGTTGGCGTTTCTACTAGGAGGGAGTTGGAGGGGGGGTGTTACTGCCATACAGGGCGACAGCCTGCTAGCTAGCTTCCGTTTCCCTGGTCTAGCGGCCGGGATGCCGGGTCTGGCCTGGCCTAGACGGCCGGCTTGGATTTGGGTCGAAGTACCACGTCTCGCCAGTCAACTATACTCGTTTGGGTTGGGGTTGAGGTGCCGCGTCTTGTCGGTTGATATGACTGGCTGGCTTGGTTGAGGTGCCGGGTCTGGCCGGGTCGGGGAAAGTTACTGATTTCGCCAAGGGTTTATTATATTATTTAGTCCATCAAAACCTCGAGTGGTTTTCTTTTCGAATCTGCATCGGCTCGTCTGGCCGGTTGAGTTGATTGGGATCGTCTGGTCTGGCCGACTGGATCACTAGCTCGTCTGGGAGGTTAGATCATTGCATCGTCTGGCCGGCTGGATCATTACCTCGCCTGACCGGTTGGCTTTGTTGGGACCACCTCGCCTGGCTGGTTGAATCATCGCCGGGTCTAACCGGCTGGCTGTTTTCCGGGGTAGCGGGCTGACTATGTCTGACTGCGTCGCTCCGTCTGTCTATCTCCGTCTCTCTGCCTGCCTCCTTGACTGCCTGCCTGCCTGCCTGCCAACCCGGGCACCTTGGTCAACTTGCTTCGATCAGCTTAGCTTAGGTCAGCCGGTTATTTATTAGGTGTCGCCGCCGCCCGGTCTGGCCGGTCGGCTCGATCGGAGACGTGGCTGGTTCATCTCGACTGTCTGTCTATCTGGCGCAGAAAAGGCCAGTATCCCTCGGCTGGGCCGTTCCTTGTCTGCCCGGCCGCTCTGTCTTGCTGCCGGTAGCTTCCCGGTCGGGCCAAGTCCGTGTCGGTGGATCGAGGGATGGGAGGGAAGAAGAAAGGGTTCGGCTCGAAATTGTATCCTCGAAAGTAAACGCCGCCAGTCTGCCTCGGCAAGCTTGTTTTCCTGACCTGGCCGCTCGGTCGGTCGGTCGGCTTTGCCGATTTCGCCCGCCCACCCCTCCCCCTCGGCTGCTCATCCATCATCGATCTTCTACTCTCTCTGGAGCACCCAGTCTTCGTATCGCTCTACCCCACACATTGCACCACTAATAACGGCGTCGAATACACACCCACACAAACCACATTGCGCTCCTTCACACTTGGCCGACGGCGCCCCCCCCCACTGGCATACGACCAGCCCACCAAGCCTTCCATGCCCCGTGGCCGGCCCACCGACCGACTTATTCAAGGTCCCGGAAGTCAGGGGAGGGGGAGTCCACCGAGGATACCGGACATGGGACATGATGGAACTGCACGCTATCCTCATCTACTCATACTCCGTCTGGAGGTGCACCTCCCGCTCCGACCTTGACTACGCCCTCTCTCTTTCATCATGATCTCGCACGACACGTCTTTCTTAGTCTCTCGTCACGTCTTCTGGGTCTCGCACGGTACATCTTCATCTCGATCGACACGTCCTGATCTCGGTAGATACGCTCTGTTGATCTCGCTCGACACGTCTTGTTCTCTCGCACGACACGTCTTGGTGTGGCACGACATATCTTGGGTCCCCCGGACGACACACCTGCCAAAACAAAACCGCAGCCCTCGCGCACATCTCCCCAGTATTGATTCCGACAACCTGCCTGTCCTGTCTGGCCTCTGCACCCTTCGAGCCTGCCTGCCATTCATCGCTATGTTACCAGCGCTTTGCGGTACATAACCCCGACCCGTACTCAATCTACGCCCTCCAGCCCGCTAGCCTTGTGCAGAATGGCAAGAAGACCCGAATAATGACAGGTTGACTGCCCCCCCCCCTCCGCCTCTCTGCAATGAACCACCCCTTTCTAAAAAACCACCTGTGGAAGCGAACGACGGAAAATTGGCCAGAGCAAGTATACGGTGGAATTTTGCGTTCTGATTCCATCGTGGAGTGAGGTCATGTCTCAGGGCTTCTGACGCCAGCGACGGCGGGATATAGCCAGCACTCCGCGGAACGGCGGCCATGCTCAGGCAACGGCGGTGGCGGACAAGCCTGTAATACAAAAAGAAGATATTGAGAAAAAGGTCCCACGGCCGAGGCAGAGAGGACGGGAGAAATGAGCGGCAGAAGAAGATAATAGGTCGTGTCGGGATTACAGGCGGGTCTCCGGCAGGCTCAGATTGGTTCAGCTGACTGAACCAAGGCTGAGGTGACAGGGTAGAAGAGGCAACAAGGTAGAGGAGGCGACAGGGGAGAGCCGGCAAGAAGCCGAGGGCCCGGGTCTACTGCCGTCTGAACATGGCACCCCCGGCACCTGCAGCCTGCGGCGGCATCTGGCGGCCGTTGAACGGGCCGGCGCCGTAGAAGTTCTCCGACCCAGGAGGAGGCCCTGGGAAGGCCATGCCCGGCGGCGGCATGAAGCCAGGCGGCGGCGGCGGCATTTGGGGAGGGAGACCGGCATAAAAGCCGGGCGGTGGCGGCGGAGGCTGGCCGACCATATTGCGAGGCGTCGGCGGGAGACCGACCATTCCATCGGGCGGGGGCGGGTAGCCGCCGGGAGGGTAGCCGGGCAGGTACATTACTGGCATTGGCATGCCGCGACCCTGCTCGTTGGGGACCAGGCCCGGGGGCGGCATTAGCGGGGGCCGCTGGTGAGGGGGGATCGTGTGGTGATGAGGGAAAGGCGGCTGGCCGAGGTGAGAAATAGGCTGCTGCTGCTGTTGCTGCTGCTGCTGATGTTGCTGCTGCTGCTGCTGCTGCTGCTGCTGGGGAGGCAGCCAGCCCGGCGGAGGGAGGGGTATCTGCTCGAGCCCGGGCGGTGGACCACGCTGGAGGATCTGGGTTGGCGGCGGCGGCTGGCTCTGGGAGGGAGGCGGCGGAGGAGGGCCCGGCAAACGGCCGTTCTGCTCATGGAGGAAGACATGATGATCCTCGGGAAAGACGGGAGGACCCTGCGATCGGATCTGCCGGGCCGGAGGCCGACCAACCGGATTCACGTCGCGACCATAATCAGGTCCCCGATCATGAGCGACCACCATGCCTGGCTGAGGCTGAGGCTGAGGCTGTGACTGCGGGTGCGGCTGTTTGGGCTGACCCATCCCGACCAGAAGCTGTCCGGTGCTACGGGACCCCGGTGCCGTCCTCATCAGATTCATGAGGAACTCGGCATTACTGGTATCGATGTTCGTGTTGCGCTGCTGCTGGTGCTGCGGAGGAGGCGGAGCAGGAGGCGGCTGCGGGGGGGGGATGGGAGAAGACTGTTGCTGCTGGCCCATCAGCTCCTGCAGGAGCTGTTCCGATCTCACGTGTTGAGTCTGATTGACCATGACAGGTTGCGGCTGCAGGATCTCGTGGTTCGGCGGCGGCGGCGGGCCGCGACGACGATCAGACGGAAACGTCTGCTGGTAGGGGTCTGGCGATGCGACAGCACTGGCCGGTGAATGCTGGTGGAGAGACATGGGGTGCATATGATGCTGGTGCTGCTGTTGCGAGTGCTGCGGGTGCTGCGAGTGCTGCGGGTGCTGGTTCTGGTGCGAGTGTGGGTGTGCCTGGGGAGAGTCTTGAAAGGCGGCCGAGGCCGGGGGTGTGGAGTCTCTCCCAAGAGTCTGTCGCTGCAGCTTGGCCAGGAGCTGCTGGAAGGCTTCCCTCTCCTCATCCTGGCTGCCGCCACTGTTCGAATTCAGCAGAGGCGGAGGCGGGTGCTGATGCGGCTGTTCCTGTCGTAGTTGTAGTTGTAATGGCTGGTGCTGCTGCTCCGGCTGCTGCTGCTGATGATGGTTATGCTGTTGCTGCGGCTGTTGCTTCTGGAGCTGGTTCTGCTGCTGCTGCTGCTCTGGCTCTATTCTGACCTTGGCATCTTCCTGAGCTTGCGCAAAGAAGGAAGTGAACCGTGAGGCTTTTGTGCCCCCTGACTTGGCCTTGGCCAAGAGCTCATTCTTGGCCTCGACCGCCAAGCTCGGATCGATGCCAAAGTTGGAGGGGAACGGCATGAAGAACTTGTCAGGCCCGTTCTCAGTGGGTGGCGCAGATCCCAATCTGAGCTTCTCGACCTCGACCTCGGTCTCGGTCTCGACCGCCGTCGCGGCAGCGGAAGCAGCAGCTGCTGCAGCAGGGGCAGCAGCAGCAGGGGCAGCAGCAGCAGGGGCAGCAGCAGCGGGAACGGAAGCGGCCTTTTCGTGAAGTTGATACAGATCTTCGGGTGCATTGGTATTGTCAGCCCCTTCGTTGTTCCTGTCGTTGGCTCCATTGTTGTTTCTGATGGCGCTGCTGCCGCTATTGCCGCTGTTTCCGCTCTTGGCCTTCATGCTTTCCATGAACCGCTTAAAGTCTTCCTCCGTATGCTTGTCTGGCTTCTCGTCGGCAGGCTCATCCAGCCACTCGGGATTCCGTTCGACCCGGTGATCGCGGTCGCGGTCGCGGTCAGTACCACCACCACGGTCACGGTCGCGATTCCATCGGGCATCGACCCGCCGGCCAGAGCCGCGATCATCCGACCACTCCGTCGGCTGCCTCTCGCGCTCCCTCCAGCTCTTGACTTTTTCAATCCGCTCCCGCGGGGTCAGCTCCGGCTCGGGTTTGAACCAGGGTTCCGACTTGCCCCTGGGCAGTCCGAGCCATGACCTGCCGCTCTCGCCGACCGCACCGCCGCTTCCGCCGCCGCCGCCACTCCCGCCGCCGCCGTCCTCCCCTCCCTCTCTCTCCTTATCGCGCAACAGGCCCTCGAAGGCTCGGGCGGGCCGATCCTTTGCCCCGCCGTTCTCGTCGCGGTGGTCGCGGTCGCGGTCGCGCTGCTGCTTTCTGTCATCGCGCCGCTCCCCAGCCGCGCCCATGCGGCCGGCAAACCGCTCTGCGCCGTCGTGGCCGAAACTCTTTCGGCCCTTGACCGTGCTCCACCCTTCAACGCCATCCTCTTGTTCCGAATCGGCAGCGGCCGCTTTGCGGCGGGCCGGGGCGTTCCCGCCCCTGGCCTCGCGCAAGCGCTCGCCCGTGTCGCCGTCGCCGTTGCGATTTCTGAACATGAATCGGCTCGAGGCCGGGTCGCTGTCGCGGCCGATGCCGACGCCGGCCTTGTCATGCTCCTGCGAAGAGAGGCTGCCAATGTTGCCCCGGGAGACGGGGAAATTCGACGGAGACACGAATAAGGTCCGGGCCGGACCCGAGGCCACGTCCTCCAATCCGTCTTGATCCCGGGGCAGGACGTCAGCAGGAACACTCTTCTTCAAGAAGAGATGCTCAATCTGGGCACACAGACTGGTACTATTGCTCCGAGCTGTCTGCCTATCGATTCCGACCCCCACCCCGACCCCGATTCTTCGGGTTGGCTGGTCCGGAGGAGCAGCCGTGTCGGGGGGCGCCTTGGGCCGGTCCACTGCCGTCTTGGCGTTGTTGATGTTGTTGTTGGTGTTGCTGCTGCTGTTGTTGCCGCTGCTATTTTGCTGCCGGCCCGTTTCCGGAGGAACTCTGCAGGTTGTAAGAGAGATTAGGGATTCAGCGAGTGGGCTCGTGGGTTTGGGGGTATGTTCCGTTTGGTACTTACCCAAACCACTCCTCGGACGGGGGAAGATTGGGTGGTCGGATGCACAGCGGCGACTCTCTCAGGAAGAGTAAATAGCTGGCGTCGTATCGTATTAGGGCCATGGCGCTGCGTATCGAGCACGCGACCGGGCCGTCGATGCAAGCTGAAATCCAATGATGGTCGTGGGGGTTCAGTGAGGATCGTTAACCTGCTGCAAACACTCGTAGCCGGGGCGTGAGAGCGAGAAGATGAAGAAGTCGAGGTGGCGGTAGAGACAGGGCGGGGGTGCGGCCGGGCGAGATGTCGGGCCGAGATGTCAGGGCGAGCTGTCGGGGAGAGATGCCAGGCAGCCGGGCAGGGGAGCCGGATAAGGAATGATCGACCAGGCCCCGGCAGTGGATTGAGCCGAGAGCGCGCGGGGGGGGGGAGGCGCGACGGGGGATATATAGTAGACTGCCAGCGGAAACGCAAACGTCGGTTGCGAGGACGAGTCTGGCAGTTTGGTACGATCTGCAGGATCTGATGTTGTCGGCCCGAGCCGGGCGGGAGGCGTCGTTGAGGGTAGATCTGGGATCTGGGAAATACGGTGAAAGACGGCGCGGGTGAGAAGTGGCCAGGTCAGGCGGGTAGAGCAGTCCGGGTGCCAGTGAAAGAAGCCAGCCGTCTGGCTCTATGTCTGTCTGTCTGTCCGTCTATCTGCCTTGGCAGCCCGCCGGCCGGCCGCTCCCCCGAGGCTGGCTTGCTGTGACCTGCCCCCGCGAGATTTGCTGTCTGTGGATCAAGTGTCCGTCCGGGGAGAGGAGGGGCCAGAGTGCGGCCTGACGGGGCTGGATTTCGGTAGCCAGCGGGGAGGAACAACAAAATGTCGCTCGAGGTGGCCAACGGTGGGGGATGGATGTCCGCCCAAGGGGCCGAAGGGCCGAAGGGACCGAAGGGAGGGGAGGGCGAGCGTGATCTGAGAATCGGCCGCTGCCTAGGGGCCGAAGGGAGCGGAGAGCGGATTGTTTGGATTCGATCGCTGCCAAAGGGCCGAGGGGGGGCAAGGGAGAGCGTGTTGCTTTTGCTGGCGGGCGTGTTGGTGGCAATCGGGGGAGGTGCGCCGGTGCGGCTCGTTGCAGTTGGAGGATTTCGTGGAGGATTTCGGGCCGTTTTGATTTTTTTTCTTTTCTTTTGGTAGGTTTTTTTTCTTCGCTTTCTGTCGACCTGGCTTGACTGGCAGGTGGAGTTGTATGAGTTTTTTGCAACAACCGGACCGGAAGAGGGGGGGAGGAATCAGTCACACTTGAATGCTCTCTCCGTCTCTCTCCCTCTTCTCTCTGCCTCGCTCTCTCTTGCTCTCTCGCTCTCTCTCTCGCGCGCTTTCTTAGCTGCCCTTTTCTTTTAATTGACCAAAGCGCGGTTGCCTGAATGTGGAAGACGCAGAGTAGAACAATAATCAAAATATAAAAGCCGAGAAAACACCAGCCGATCGATCTGGAGAGATTTCTTCAGTCGGGGAGCCGGCGTTATTTATTCGGGAAGCGAAACCATAAAGCTAAGTAAGAGGGTTTGTTCTATTACAGACAGACCAGGTGGGTAGGGGGTTGGGGTTGGTGCAGAGGTGAGGTGGTGAGGTCACATGGTAGAGGGACAGTGGTTGGCTCGCGAGTTAGGTTGGTGAGCTAGTGGCCGATGAGCAGCAGTGCGGTACCAGTACCTAGGGCCGGTCGGGCCGGGCCTTCCGATTGGGCACCGCCTCCACTCAACTCGACTCGTCGACTCGCTAGCTCTCTCTACCCGCTCTCCGATTCCGTCTCCCCTCCGATTTGGCCACGGGCCTTTTTCTCCCCAATGAAACTCGGCCAAAATCTCTCCCCGACGTCCTCTGCCGAGCGGTATTTTGATCAGATACATCTTGATTAAATAATGTATCCATCGGCTCCCTCCATCGGCTGCTGGCCGCTTGGGCCTGCCCACCGCCTACCGGTCTGGCTGGCTTGGCACATCTTATGGTTGGCCACGTCAATAGGGCCCCTGCCATGACGGGGCACCTGTCCGCAGCCGCAACCGGCCGACACTCTCGACACCAGAGCCAGCGCCAGGGCCAATCCAGCCGGCCGCATCGGTAAATACTATCCAGTCTCGAGTCCGGCCCGAAAATGCCGATCCCCTTCTTCCTCTACGTGCTCGAGAACGGGCCTCCGCCGTGGTTCGGCCCCGCCCTGCGGCTCGGCCTCGGCGTCGCCGCCGTCGCGCTCGTGCGCCACCACGTCCGCGGCGCCGCCAACCCGGTCGGACTCGAGCAGGGCCGCCTCAACGGCAAGGTCGTCCTCCTGACCGGCGCCACGTCCGGGATCGGGGCCGCCACCGCGCTCGACCTGGCCCGCAGGGGCGCCCAGCTCGTCCTCCTGACCCGGGCCCCGATCGAGGACCCGTTCCTGGGCGAGCACGTGCGGGACCTGCGCGCGCGCAGCGGCAATCCGCTCGTGTACGCCGAGCAGGTCGACCTCGAGGACCTGCACTCGGTCCGGCAGTTCGCCACCCGGTGGATCGACAACGCGCCCCCGCGCCGGCTCGACGCCGTCGTGCTCTGTGCCGCCACGCTGACGCCGCCCGGCCAGGCCCGGGCCGCCACCGAGGACGGCGCCGTGGAGGCCACCTGGATGGTCAACTTCCTCGCCAACTTCCATCTGCTTGGCCTGCTCAGCCCGGCGCTCCGGGCGCAGCCGTTTGATCGCGACGTGCGCGTGGTCATGGTCACGTGCCGGTCGTCGTCCCCGCCGCCGGCGCCGCCCCTCTATGACGACACGACCTGGTCGCCCGGCCGGGCCTACGCCCGCAGCAAGCGCGCTCTGGCCGTGTTCGGGCGCGCCTTCCAGAAGCACCTGGACTCCCGGCCGCGGCCCGACGGGATGCCGACCCGCGCCCGCGTCATCCTCGTCGACCCGGGGCTGACCCGGACGCCGGGCCTGCGCCGGTGGTTCAGCCGCGGCACCCTGTGGGGGCTGGTCCTGTACCTCCTTGCCTGGCCGCTGCTGTGGCTCCTGGTCAAGGGCGCTGATGCCGGCGCCCAGTCCGTCCTCTACGCCATCCTCGAGCCGTCTCTGGCCCGGGGCCCGGGCGGGCGCCTGGTCAGGGACTGCCGGGTCGTCGATGCTGACGCCGACGCCGACGCCGGCGCCGGCGCCGGCGATTCCGCCCCGGCCGCGGAAAGGAGGGAGGACAAGAGCGAGGATACAGATGAGGCTGCTACCGCAAGCCGGCAGCTCTGGGAGGGAAGCGATAGACTGATCGAAAAGGTAGAGCAGGCACAGGCCCTCCGCCGGGCCCTAGCCCGGAAACGGGCCGAGGAGGAGCGCAGCGCGAGGGAGGAGACCGACAAGGTTGCCGAGATCGAGTCGCTGGTCGACACGATACGGAAAGGCAAGCTGAGAGACAAGCGGGAGGGGGGCCAGTCCAAGAAGAACGAGGACAAGGGCAACAGCAACAGCAAGGGCAACGGCAACGGCAAGATCCAAGACAGGAATTGAGGCTCCCCCCTTCCCTACACTGCGCACACACCTTGCCGAAGCTGCTGCCAAGGCCTCTCCGAATCGCCACGCAAGGGAGATAGCCGGGTAACGGGCCGAGTAAAGACGTAACCATCTGTAGTGAATAGCTACCAACCTGTCGTCAGCTGAATGAATCCAACGGGATCTCGTCAGTCGCCCCGCTGCTGAACCAGTCATGCCAGACATATATACACCAGTATATATATCTACCACCCTGTCACAAGCTAGATAGATCCAAGGGGCTCTCGTCAGTCAGCCAGCTATTGAATCAGTTATGGTAGATACTCATATTGTATGCCGACAATTGGCCGGTCGGTGAACCAGCGATGCTGGATATGTGCTAGTACATGGTTACTGACCCACCATCAGCCAGATCACCTCAATCGGATATCGTCAATTAGTCAACTGTTGAACTAGAGACGCAAAATGTGTCAGTGTATGGCAACCAACCTGTCGTCAGCCATGTGCATTCCAGCCGATCCTATAAATTCGCCAGCGCTGAACCAGCTACAGCAGACACTTGTCAATTGATAACTAATCTACTATTGTGCTATCATATTGATATACTGAAATATCTTGTCTATTACATGTCGCCCGTCTTTTCCACCTATTCTCTACCTCGACAGACCGACACCCCCCCGGAGGTTCTAAAAATTCAGCTAACGAAGATGGACATGCTGTGCCTTGGAACAAAAGCGGTGGAGGGGGTGGGGCTCAGACTTGCTTTCTTGGGTGCACTTCAACTTGGACTGAATGAGGTGGTGGAGGGGGTGGGAGAAGGGGGCAGGCAGGCTTCAAGGACCAAGCCGTGCTCGGCCTCGAAGAGAAGAGCCACTACACATCATTCCTCGACATGCACACAAAGATAGCGATCCTCGATTTCCCGCAACATGCTGCCCAGCTTGACTGAGTCCCTCTCCGGTCCTTCAAGTTACATGCAACTGTCTGCTTCTCTTTTTCTTGCTCTGGCTAACTATCTATTGGCGAGCCAGTCGCTGCCTCCCCGGCCAGATCATTTATAAGCAGCATCCATAGCTCTTCCGTCAAGAGTGCCGAGTGAGCCGAGCCATTACACATCAGTCGTATCCGGGTTCCCCTCTCTGCCTTCTTCGAAAACTACTGACCCCCACTACACAACGTCACCTGGTCCCATCCCTCTGGGCATGAACGCAGCAGGCACCGCCGGCACGTTTGGTACAGGTGCCCCCCGCGGCGGAGGCGGTCGCCCGTCCCGTCCCCGAGTCCCCGGACCCGTCAGGCGGCGAACTCCGACGCGGCCAGAATTGCCACTGCCGCCGCCGCTACTGCCGCCGCCGCCACCTCCGCCGCCTCCGGGGGGGAGTTGCCGTATACTGTTTTCAATGAAAGTGAAGCCGCCGTTGCGATCATCTTCCAGGTCGGAAAAGAAGTCATTACCGCTGTTGTTATTGCCATATTCGTCATCTGAGAACAGTTCGCCGCCGCCGCCACTGCCACCGCCACTGGTTACCGGGGTCACGGGCAGCGTCAGAGACCGCATCTGGAGGCCAGGACGGGGCGGTGGCGGCGGCTGCGGCGGCTGCGGCTGCGGCGGCGGCGGCCGGTCGACAAATCCGTTCTGAAACGACGACGCATCGTTGATGGCGATGGAGGCCTGGTGTAGGATCGGAAGAATCTGCTCGTCATAGAGACGGGAATCCGATGACTCGAACAGCGGCTCTGATGCGGTCACGACCAACTCGGTAGTTACGGTCTTGGATGACCGGCCGTCATCGTCCTCCTCCTCATAATCGTCGTCTTCATCTTCCGTCGCTCGGTCCTCATCCTCATCCTCGGCCGGGTTATCGAAAAAGTCGTCGAGGCTGTCGAGCTTCGCGCCCAGGTCGTCATCGGCCCCGGCAGCGACCGTTGCCGCCGTTGCGTTGCTGCTGTCCTCCGACATCATCGTCTCGGTCCGATCAGACGGATGGTGGTGGCTGTGGTGGCTATGCTGGTGGTGGTGGTGCAGGTGGTGGAGATGATGGTGGTTCTGGTGGCTGCCGTAGCCGTAGCCGTAGCCGCCGTATGGAAAGTCGTCGGTATGGAACTCGACCTCGGGGGTGGCCAGCGCTGACGAGGTTGGCCCGTCGAGCGGGGGCAGGCTCTGGCACATGTAAAAGGCGGCGTGGATGTTGGCCCGGGTTGAGTCGGTCTTCTTGGCCGGCACCGGGATTGCCCACCCCGACGGCTCCGGGATCCCAAACAAGCTCTGCGTCCGGTCATACTCCTTCCGGACGGCCCGCGACGTCGTCGCGGACCGGGTCATCATGCTCATGCGAAGATGTTCGCCGTCCATCGCACCCCCGCCCCCCGGAACCGACGCAATCCTGTCCAGCACCTCAAGCGCCTCCATGCAGAACTCGGTTTGCAGCAGGCGCAGCAGGGGCGAGATCAGGTCCGAGCCGTGCCCGGCCATGTCCGGGCTCCGCATGTCGACCTCCGCCACGGCCGCGCGCAGGATCCGCATCGTCTGGATCTTGACCCACGCGAGCGCATTGGTCAAGAGGCCCATCAGGAAGGTAACCATCTCGAACCCGAGCTGGGGCAGGAACCGGTCTCGGAGGGCCCCCAGCAGGCGTGGGAGAAGCTCCCGGCCGGAGCGGAACCGGCCGGCCGCGTAGTCGGTAAGGACAGCGGCAACGCCGCTCAGGCCTTGGGCCTCCTCGCAGGCAGCCGCGAGACTCTCGGCCGCCTCTCGGGCGGCGGCGGCGGCAGAAAACCCCCCCCCCCCCCCCCCCCCCCCCCCCCCCCCCCCCCGCGCAAAAGAAAACGCCGACACCCCACACCCCAC